>VUQH01011966.1:14790-31436 GCA_015106775.1 Etroplus canarensis
TTTTGATATTTAAAAAAAAAAAAAAAAAGGAATCTTAACACAATAAATCATGACATTTTATTAAATAAATTAGAACATTATGGCTTTAGGGGTGTGGTATTAGATTGGGTGAGAAATTATTGGAAAAAAAGGCAGCAATCTTGGTGAATATCAGTCACAATGCTTGGACATTGTTTATGGAGTTCCACAAGGGTCGGTATTTGGGCCAAAGTTGTTTATTCTCTATATCAATGATGTATATAAATCATCCAGGGTACTACGATTTTATTTTGTTTGCAGATGACACAAACATTTTTTGTGCTGGAGAGGATTTACAGCAGCTTTTGAATACTGTTACCGAAGAATTGGCTCTTTTGAAAACATGGTTTAATTTAAACAATTTATCATTAAATTTGAATGAGAATAAATGTATATTATTTGGGAATTATAGAAAAGACCTAACAGTACAAATAATGATAAATAATACTGAATTAGAGCAAGTTTTTTTGATATAGAACTTCTTGGTGTGACTATTGATGACAAAATCTGCTGGAAACCTCATATTAAATATATACAGAGAAGTATTTGTATTGTCAAGAAGTATTTCAGTGCTGAGTAAAGCCAAACACCTTTTGAATTCAAGTCACTACATATCCTTTACTGTTCACTTATATTACCATATTTAGATTACTGTGTAGAAGTTTGCAGCAACACTTATAAAACATCACTTCAAAAATTATGTAAACTTCAGAAAAAAGCAATAACAATCATTCATCATGCTGGATTAAAAGACCGCACTAGTATTCTGTTTTTCATGTCAGGAACTTTCTCTTTTTTGTTGTTGTTTGTTGCTCTTTTGTGTGTATACAAATAGCTTTTATTCTGTCATCTTTTGTTTACATGTCTGAAATAAACTAAACTGAATCAACATGCTGACTGACTTCCCCTACCAATAAGCTACCCACAGCTTTGCAGGGTGCACTTTCATCTGCAGCTCACACTGTTGGGGTGTCTCCATCATTGCCTGAAACTGTATTGTTTTTACACAAACCTTGCCTCTGAAAGTACAGGTAGTGTTATAATACATACCCTATTTAATTGTTATTTTTTTCAGTCTTGACAATATTATATATTCTTAGTTCTTGGTGGGGCAGGGTTTCTCTAGGCACCACTGAGGCTGGCAAAAAAAAAAGAGTGTACTTTCAGCTTTGCCCTGTTTTCCCAAGGGGTCACTACAATTAATGAATCCGCATTATAATTTGGCACAGATTTTAGATCCGATGCTCTTTGGATGTTTCAAAAAAGATGGACCCAATTTCAATGCGGTATATTTCTTGATAGCAACATGGGACAATTACACAAAGTTACAAATGGTTAGTTGTGGTCTTTTAACACTCTATGCCCCACCCTTTCATGTGGTAAAGTTTCGTTCACAGGTGGTTCGTGGTTGCAGGGATATTGTGATTTCATATCAGGTCCATCTTTTTGAAACCCCCTGTATTAACAAGCTTATTTACAGCCTAGTAAAAAAAAAAGTTTTGTTCTCCATGGATAATTTCTCCCTTCATTATAAGTGCATAACTGATGAACTTTTAGCTGAGCCACCTGAAGGACCAATGATTTAATGCTATGAGGTGGTGTTTGTCTGTCCGTTTTTTCACAATCCACAAAAATTGCTACTATTCATAGATTATTGGTCAAATTTTGGTGAAACTTGCACACAATGATCATCTAAATGCACTTCAGGTAAACTGTGATCAAGGCCATAGTTGCCATTTTATGGGCACGTGTCTGTTTTCGTAAGAATCATTAAAAGAATTGGATGATAATGTTCATAAAGCAAGTCTTTGCGTGTGCCCCTCTTTTATGGTATGATAATGTCTTAAGCTTGGTTAGGGCCGTTGTCCTGGATACTACTGGATACTACTGCCCCTGAACTCAAACAGTTTCATTTGGTGGTGAGCCAGATTAATTTGTCCTGGATATGACTGTTTGCAAACATCCTTGACTTCTCAGTGGATTTTATTTCTCATTAGTTTGTGCAATACAGCCAATCTGTGACAAGAAAACTTTATCACTTTATTTCTGTACTTCACATATTGCAATAACCTGTGAACTATGGTGAATTCTAAGCCAGATAAGATACTACATCATTATTATTCTGTTTTTTATATCTCATTCATCTAGATACTGGGGTTAGGAGTGTGGATGCCTTGACTGACAAAGAGAAATGTAATCATTTGCTGTCTGCTAGGCTTCACCTCCAGTAATTGGAGTCACTGAACTGGACCTCTCTGTTTGGAAAATTTTTAAAGAATGTGTATTTAGTTTGGCTTCTATTCTTTTGAGATAGAGTAAAACTTTTTTCATCAAGTTTGGATGGAGAGGGAATGACACACAGAAAACTGCCCAGGACAGACTCAAACCTAGGCCGCTGCAGTAAGGACGCCAAATTGTGGAGTTCATGTGGCTATACATGTGGCTATATCCATTGTTTATATACAGTCTGTGCCATTCTCTTGCTCCTTTGTCAAGGTGAAAAAAGTTGCTGCAGATGATGGTAGTTCCATATTTTAAAATAACAGGATTTTAAACTAAAGTGTTAGCAAGTATGAACGTCTGAAAATTTTTAAAAAATGACGTCAACAATTTTAATGATGAAGAAGCAACAACAGCAAACACTGCGTGCAATGGCTGGCGTCTTGAACTATGTTTTTTTCCATCAAGTTTGGAAGTGGTCAGAGAACCATGGAGTGAGGAGAAGTCAAACAAACCCACAAACTGATATCAGTGATTGTAGTAGGATTAAAAATGCCATCAGGTTATATTGAGAGAATTATAAAGGAAAACAACACATAGTAACATTTGGGAAGTTGTAACAAGGCCAGTATTGAGATTTTTGTTTTAAAAATTACTTGGACAAAAGTGATTGCTTATCATTTCATAGATATAGCTCTATGTTTTTGTTAGTAGTTTGTTGTATTATGTTATCATCTGTCTTTTGAGCACGAAGTGCATTATCCATTTGTTTCTATTGGCTCCCCAAAAGGCAAATTTTTACAGATAGTTTAAATAGATTTTGATATATTCCAACTTAAAAACTTAAAATCAACATTAGTGGAGCCTGCTGACAGGAGTAGTTTGAAAAATGAGCAACAAAATGGTTTCATTCTCTTATGGAGCTATTCATTTTTATTTCCAGTCTAGAAATGAGGGTCAGTATTTTGAAGGCCATTTCTTTTCCCTTTTTTCCTCACTAGGCGGAGCTGAAGTCTAAGAAAGCGGCTGAATCGTTCGCATTATACATCGAGAAGTACAACCGCGTGGGTGGAGAGTTTGAGCAGAAGATGAGTGAGTCTTCCCAGGTCAGCTCCATCTCCAGCTGGGCCAAAAGCCACTTTTTATCTGTCTCTCTCTTCCTCTGATGTACTGTTTTATGATTTTTCTCCTTCTCTTGGGCTTTAGCTTTCTCTGAATTTCCCTGACTCACTGTCCCTGTAGCCTCCCACCAAACGAGAGCTCCATCTTACCTGTTCATTTATTTTTCTACATCCTGCTTTGCCCAAAAAAGGAAACCTCAGCCCCCTACTCCCAAACACCCACTGACTTGCACACATATCCCGCACCCCACTCATTACCTTTAATCACTGGCTCCACACTTCCATGGTTACTGCTGCTGTTACCATGGAAATATTCAACAAACCCCACTGAGTGCCTTTGTTGTTTTACATTTGAGATGACGACTGGAATCTTGGTGACCAATTATCTCTTGTAATAGCTATGAAGAGGATGGTCTGGTATTATGAGGGAGTATGCAGTACCTGGAAGAACAACATGTGTCAAAAGATCTCAGGCCAAATGGAGAGACTTCTTTTTATAACACAAAAAACTGAAGATCAAGTTCTTCACACCTTTAATTCGGCTTGCATGGTTTTAACCCGGAGAAAAATAAAGCGCACACACTTTATTCAAGCCCACTTCTTCTGTGGTTGGCTCTCAGGCTGCCTTTTTACAACCAAACCAAGAATGATGAACATGAAACCATTTAGAGACAGAGTGCAATGTGTCATACTGTAAAAACCACACCAGCTCAAGGAAAAAGCTTACAGAAGTATTTTGCTAGCTGATGGACTTTACAAGGAGAAACCTTCATACAATACAAAGGAAACGGAGAGGCAAGAATTGGTTTCCATATGCTGGGAATTACTCATTCCCTGCCTCTGTTGATTGACAGATAACTCATTGATTGAAGTTTTGGTGATTGTCATCCTGCATTATCACTAAACATGGACCTATGTTTGAAAATCAAATGCTGGTGACTGGCAGCAAACCAAGCAGCACTGAAAAAAATGTATGTTTACAGTTATGGTTTCTGTAACTAAAGTAGTTTGTCTTGATTAATTGATTCTTTATTTGTTAAATTAAAAAAAAAAATTTCAAAAACAGTCCAAAAAATCAGGCTTAACTGAATCATTATTAAAATAATAGAGGATTTTATGTCAATAAAGGGTTAATTGACTATTTAAGCTGCAGTTATTAGCTCTAGGTGCCACAAACACAATGTTAAAGGAGTTTGTTTCAAAGAGAAATTAATTGTTCCTTTTACACAGCACAAACACACTAACTGGCAAATACCAGATGTTCAAACTACATTAAACTGGTCATCTGTTAGGAGTATCCTAACGTGTGTTTGTGCGAATGAATAAATAAATAAAAAGTGTGTATGTATATCTGCGTCAGTCAGTCAGTCCGTCCATCCCTCCCTTCCTCCCTCCCTCTCTTCCTTCCTTGAGCGATGTCACAATGCAGATGGAGATGAAGAGCCCTGGCTAAGGCTGACAGCAGCTGAGGATAGAGTATTTTATGTTTCCTCTCCAAGCCCAGATTTTGCGTTTATAATTGAAGTAAAGGAACTGGCACAACTCTGCTCATAAGCTGGCTTCTCCAACAAAAGCCAATGCCACTATATCAAGACAATTCCCTTAAAGCAGACAGCGACAAATGAGCTAGAAGAATAAAGAGCCAGATCAACTTAAATACTAAATCTTCTCAAATTATCGCGGGTTTAACGACCTGACAACCCAGTGCCTTTACAGCTGGCTGACTGCCTAGCTGCAGCTCAGCTCTCTTTCAAAGGCTATTTCTATTTTATTGCATATAGGTGGAGTTTGAAGTTTCTCTTTTATTAAAGTCTAGTAGCTTGTCTGAATAGAGACAAAAGCATAACAAAAACCGAGCCCAACAATCACAGCAGCACACATAAGCAAATTACACACCAAATCACGTACATTTACAACAAATAAAATCACATAAATTAAAAATAAAGTCACAAAAGAAATTGATATCAAAAGAGTAGAAATTAGAGTGGACCTGTAATGGAAAGTTTTCTTTGTGTCTAAAATCCTGGTCTAAAACTTTAAAAGTTTAAAAGTAGGAGCTTTAAGTTGCTTATTAGAATAATTTTGTATTGAATACCCCCCAAAAATCTCAGATTGTGTATCCATGTGGCCTAATGGTGAGGATGTAAAGTGGCATTTAAATAAAACTTAGCTGAGAATAAGATTTTTTGAAGCATTCACATGAGTGAAACTTTTTGTTTTCTTCACCGTCTTTGTGTGTGTATGTGTTTGAGTAGAAGTTTCAGGAAATTGAGGAGGCTCATCTGCGGCAGATGAAACAGCTGATCAAAGGTTACTCCCACTCTATAGAAGACACCCACGTCCAGGTGGGACAAGTATGTTCGAGCTCCTGTGGATTCCTGCTCTGATTCATTTGGTCTTGTTTTCCAAACAAACATTTTGTCTTTTTATAATTTCCCACTGTCATTACCTGTTTTTTTTCCTCTTTAAGTTATGTTTATTTAAAGCTCAGTGTGATTGGTTGCCACCACCTGGAGGCATCCAGGTCCAGTGATCCAATAATTGCATTTGTGGTCACAATTGGTGATGGCAAACAGCAGATGTATAAGAGGTGGAAGGGAGACAGTGTTCTCATCATTTCCCATTATGACCATAAACAGCATGTGCTGTTGTCTGCTGTGGGTATTTTTATGTGGAACTTGCTCTCAACAAACTCGTTTATGGGTAAACAACTTAACACTTCCCTTACTGTACCACCATTTCAAGCTAAAAAGCCATGTTTCAATTTAAGAGTGTGCATCATATTTATTGGACACCATACAAATGATATAGACTTGGCTTAAAAGATATACCACACTGCTGGTGACGTAAATGTGCAGAGATACATTTACGCCATGTGTTATAGTCATGTTATAAAGTTCAGGAGTTTTGGACTAGAATATATGAAAATATTTGTGATATTTTAGGATTTAAATCCCATTCGGTGCCAGACTATTTGTTCTCTGTGATAATATAGAAATGGGGGAAGAAGATAAACATATTAAGAATCTGGTCCAAAATGGCATCATTATAGGCAGATTGATTCTGCTTAGATGGAAGACTGAAGGGTGCCTAGTGCAATAATGGTCTAAGGAGATAACAGAAGTTTCAGCATTTGAAAAGATTGTGTTAGAAAGTGGTTCAAATATATAATTTTCTTTGGAAAACTCTTGATTTAGGCCACAAGGTGTGGAGATATATCTGTCAACTGTTTTGTAGTAAATTTGTCTATTACATATGGTGAGAGATGTTTAACAGCAATCAGTGAAGAGTGATTACTAGTGTTGGGAGGTGGGAGTGTATGTTGTTTAATATATTTTTTTTGTGTTTCTTTTGTTTCTGTGTTTGTTCTTGTTGTTTTAAGTCTAAATGAGAATTATTAATAATAAAAAAAGATGTAAAATTCATATTATAAATAAGAGCGTTATGCTAGATGCATTTATACATCCTGTTGGACTCCACAATAAAACTATTAGAAATCAAAAGTTTACAGTAAAAAAAAGTATCACACAGAGCTTTTACAACAAAACGCATAAAGGTTAAAGGAATACTTCTGTTTTTCTTGGCTGTAGGTACATGAAGAATTCAAACAGAATGTGGAGAACATCGGCATTGATAACCTAATTCAGAAATTTGCCGAACAGAAGGGCACGGGCAAAGACAGGCCAGGTACTGTGATCTCACCAGGGTAAATGTTGACGTGTGTCCAATAGGATGGAACTAACAGAATAAATATGACTTCATAAGTTGAATAAGCATAGAAATGTGCAAACACCCACAATCATAACAGTAGTGTGAAAGTTGAATAGTAGTGGCAAACTATGACTATCTACATGGATAAAGTGTGTGAAATGTTTTTATTCTTGTCAAACTGCTCATTGTCTACAGCTGTGGTTGGATTTGAGGAGTACATGACAGCTTTGGCACCTGAAGGTGGAAAAAAGAGTCGGGCAAAAGCCTTCAGGATCCCAGGTCTCGGCAAGAGGGAGAAGGAGCCAGACTCGACGTGAGTGTGTGCGCTAACACCCCCACTACTACTAAAATTGAGTGTTTCTCCAACTGATGTCAGTCTGTTATTACTGAATTACGCAAACAACTTATTATTCAAGTGTGCGTTTTATTTTGCAGGGATTCAGCTGTGACAGAGGCATTGGTGAGTATTTGACACGAGTTACACTTGAATAGTCCTGTCTTACTGTGAAATCTCCAGATATCACTGCAAACGCTGGTTTAGCTGTTCTTCTGAAAGTGTATGGGAAATTAGAGAAAAACTATGCGTCTGTGTTTATGAAAAGAAGGTGAGTGGGGATCATAAGGGTTTGAGATAA
Organism: Etroplus canarensis; assembly: GCA_015106775.1. Classification (NCBI taxonomy): domain Eukaryota; kingdom Metazoa; phylum Chordata; class Actinopteri; order Cichliformes; family Cichlidae; genus Etroplus; species Etroplus canarensis. Next base: position 22,496 of record VUQH01011966.1, read on the forward strand.
TGCTCTGACTGTTAGTGTGGGGTTTCCCAGGTCTATTTCAGTACTTCTGAGAAGAAGCTTCTGGCAGCCAGAGAGGAAGATGATAACTGCACTCGTGTGTATGTGTGTGTTTGTGGACCCACCAGCTTGTGTACAAGTGTGGGCTCTGGTTGCTGTCAGAAAGTCATCTAACAGACGAGATGGAGGTCATTTTAAAACAAGGAGAGTGAGCTAATTACAAAGGGGTTTTTTTTCCCAAAGCTGTTAGTCCTTTACAGGGTCATTAGCTAAATCAGTGACTGCTTGAAGTTTAGATATAAAAGCCTGCCTTTGAAGCTGTTTAACTGACTGAATTTCAGTCTCTCCTGTATTTTTTTTTATAAATATGTAAGTAAATTATTAAATTACCAAGTATATTCAGCAACTCAAAAAAATAATTGCCTGTTTTGGTGCTTAATGTATAACTTAAGCTCATCAATAACTTTATGTGCCATTTGATGCTGGGCAGATAATATGCAGTTGGTCTATGTGAATTTTCGTGCTAATTTTTATGCAATGTTAAATATCAATTTTTACATCTGCACTATGTGCCTAATTGATATTAAGCAGCTATTAACCTTTAAATTTGTCATATTAATGTGAGTTTTATAGCATGAACACGTAGCATTAAATAGAGTAATTTGATTATTCCTCAGTTAGATTTTCTTTCACTGTGATCACATTAAAAAGTAAATCAGTCGCTTCAGTTACACTTGTCATGTCAACTTGACCTATTGAGATCAGTTTACTGAAACCACATGTAATGAAATATCATCCTAATAAATATACACTCAGTCTAAATATGACTGCTTCAATGTTGGATGGATGTAATTGGGACTTTCCTCGTGTCTTATATTTAACTTCAGTCTCAGACATCCTCACTTGATTAATACATTTTAATCAAAATGAAAGTGCACTTGTAGATTCAGCATGCAGTTTCATTTGAGCTGTTGGTGAGAACGTGTTTGGTGTACAGCAGTTGTAGTAGTTAGTCACTGACTCACACCAAACGGTGTGTAATGTTTCTGGGCTATATTTATTCACTCAGATACTCTTATGGAAAGCTTTCAGTGAGCATATAAGTTAATGTGCCCAGTTACACAATATGACAAAGCACTTCTTTGTGTCAGATATGCACCATTTGTCTCTGATCCAGCTGGTGTCTGCCTCCCTCTTTTTCTCCTCTGCGTGCATATGTTCCCATTCATTCCCACAGAATTCCCCCCTAGAAGTAGACGACGAAGGATTTGTCATCCGAGCTGACAGCACTCAGAATGATATCCTTTTATTGTGTGTGCATTCAGAGCTAAAAATGAGCATCAAGTAGTATATAACTTGTAATAAATAATAACTGATCATTTGGATTGGTGACAAATTAAAGAAAAAATAGTGAATGTGTTTACTCTAAGTCCAGAATAGCTTCAGCTAAAAACATGGACGCCAGTCTTCTGAAACTTTTTTCCTCACTTGGTGTTTAGATCATTGGAGTAGATCACTGCCTCAACGTTCAGCCCCAAATCTTCATTTAGTATTTAACTGGGATTAGAAATGTAATTATAAAGATCGTAGAATTTGGTTTACATAACTTTTAATTCCTTGTGCCCTGGATACAATCATCTATATTCTTAGTTTTTCCACTTGTTTTTTTTTCCTTTAGTTTATAACTCAGTGTATTATAGAAGTTTTTAATTTTATTTGTACTTTTAAGTATTTGGAGTTTATCCAGATAATTTTGTAGCAGCCTGTTAAATTTTATAATAAACATCCTTAAATTTTTGTATATACTTAAATGTAATATCTAAATTTAAATACATTTTACAGTCTGCAGTATTTCCATTTGTAATTTATTTTTTAATAGTGGCAAATACTGATAAATGTTCATATGTCTTAAAACTGTTTATTTAGTAGCAGGAACTGGCCATGAACCACAATGTTCACAGGTAAAGTCTAGCTCAGCTCCTTTGTTGCATGTTATTTCTCTTTTCCCCCCCCCATGTGCTGCCATTATTTTACCGTTGACGCTAAAAAAAGGCTGTGGCTCTGACTGAGTCATCTTCTGATCTAAAGGTTGGTTGTTTGATCCCTGGCTCCTCTGGTTTACATGCCAAAGTGTCCTTGGACAAGACGCTGAACCCCAAATTGCTCCTAGTGCACCCGTCAGAGTATGATTGTGCATGATAGTTAAATGTGCTTAAAGGCATAGAATAGAGCACTGTATGAATATGTTTGTGTGAGTGAATGAGGTTTGTAGTAGAAAATGCTTTGAATGCTCAAAGTAGGAAAAACACTATATAAATACTTTATCTCTAACTTTGTTTGAGCAGCACTGAAATCCAAAGTTCTACCAGAGACAAGTAAATGACAATGATTTTGATAAAGTGCATCAGGATCTGGCAAATTTTCTCTCAAATTTTGGTTGTCTAATTAAGAAACTGATTAATAGCTAATTGAATGAAAGTATGTCTGAAGAAAAGCTAAAAAAACAAACGAAAATTGATCATATCTCTTTCAGTGGAATACCCACACATTTCAGAGTCATAAAGACCAAACTTTATTCAGTCATGTAGCAAACACGTTGGCAATAAGTTACAGCTCATGATCATCACTGCTTTAAGTCAAAGACCCCTAACAGAGAAGGAGACGTTTTAAATAGAACTTAATCAGAAGATGAACATAAAAGACTGGGTTTAACCAACTTGTCAACAGAATTACCTACATTTATGGCCTCATTAACTGTAGAGCCAGACCCCTGTCATGTTTGTTGGCACACATGACTAAATCTATCCCCTTCCATAACTACAGCTGAGGTAAGATGAGGCTAAAGGTTAAAGTCAGCCTACTAATATGTGAACACTGTGTCCTGACTCCCCAGCTCTGCTTCATTTATCAGTGGTGGCATTCTTAGTCATGATAGGTGCAAGATAATTGCTCTTCCTTCCTGTCTTATCTTCCCATAAAGTCTCTGCCTGCTATGAATAAACAGTATTTGTTCATCAAAGAGCCTCTGGGTGTGCAGAACATTTTCATGTAAAGCAGAATAAAATGTAGGAAAATGATGAGGGGTGTGTGGCTTTTTTGCGGGTAATGATGTGACAGGAAGCTGCAGTAAGTGGCAGTTTGGCTGCAATATTTACCTGCAGGAAACTGCGGTGTTGCTCTGTCTGCTTGTGTTCACCATGCTTGTCTGTTAATGCTTTGTTGCTGCTGTTTCTTGCTTTTTCTAATTAAATTAAAATACAACTTTTATCTTGAGGTTATCATTTGTCTGTATTTTTTAGTATGTGTTTTTGAAAGGTGTTTCAAATCAAAAAGAGCCAACTTTTTGTGCCATCTAAACCATCAGTATAGTTTGCCTTTTTTGAAGTGCATTTGCTGAACACCATTGTTTTTCATCCCAGTCTACAGTATTAGCTTGTTCTCCTTAACTCTTCTCTCTGTCTATACGCTGCTCTGAGGAAAAGGAGAACAACTTCTACTCTAGTGATTCAGACTTTGATGACGAAGAGCCTAAGAAGTTTCACATTCAGATCAGACCAGTGGCCAGCAGCAGTTGCAGCAACGCTATTGCCACAGAGAAGGAGCTAAAAGCTACTGTGGGTGCACTTACTCTGCCACCCAACAGAGGGCCAAAGCAGCAGGTTTGATTTGTTATTCTGTTTCCTTTTCATGAGTATTTTATTTAGGTTGTAGAAGGGCAAAAGTTCCCTAAAGAACCCCACCCCAAATGCAGCATTCTTAGGATTTGCGCTTAGCATTAATACATAGCCAAGAAGTCAACTAAAACAACAACTGATTGCCATGTATTCCCTTGTTGTTTTCTAAAAACTATTAGTAGCACAGCAATGAGTCACAGTGTTGCATATGTTAACTTGAAGATAGGTCCTGTTGAGTTTGAGGCAACCTCATGTAAACTGTCCTAATGCCCAGAAATAAGACAACACTACAGATGGTCCTTTAATAACTCAAAAAAATGAAGTGGAGCAGTACATTTTGGAAACTACTACTTAGATCTTTATGAATACAGACAAGTGGGAATTGGATAGGGGAGTATAAAGTTATTAAGAAGTTAAAGCTTTGCTACTTTTACTTGAGTCCAATACATTGAACATTTCTCTCTCTTTCTCTTGACTTTCAGGTGAAACGGCATCTCTCCAGTAAGTTTTAATGTTGGCATCTTAATTTCTGTTTTTGATGTTTTTGTTTTCATTGCATGTTGGCATTCAGCAGGTGTCCTTTTAACATTAGGCAATGGGAAATGTACAGTATGCTATATTTTAATATATCTTATCTTAAATCTTCTGTTGTGTCTTTGCAGGAAACTCAAGTACTACAGGAGGCCGATCAGAAGACGGTGAAGCTGCCTCCCGCAGGGGTGAGTCTTCAGTCCCTTCTAATATGATTGTTGTATGAAACATATGATCTGAAATCATTTCCTTAGTGTATGGCACTTTTTTGCTCTATGTCTGACTTTTGTGGAACTTAAGATAATTTTGCATAACGAGGACATAACTGACAGATAAATCAATAGTGAAAATAATTTGAAGTTGTTAATTTTGTATTTATAACAATCAGCAGTACAGTTGGCCTCTGTTTACACCTGTAAACCTGTAAACCTGTGTTTACACCTGTAAGGGGGTTTTCAGGTTGCTGTCCTTCACTTCTGCTGTTCTGAAAAGTGGGGAAACAGATTCTCTATTGGAAAATTGATGTTGTCTCCACGCAGCATCTATCAGCCACAATGTTTCTGTCTAGACAGAAAATCTCTTCATTGGCTGACCTTGCATGTATAGCTGTTAATCACGCCTGATCCTCTGCTCGTGCTCCAAAGCATGTTTTATCGTAGACAGATTTGTTATTTGTCAGTAGGTTAGGCTGAAGTGTGGCTGCTGGACATAACCGGTATGGAGCCTCTTTCTCTTAAATTCAGAGGCACCAGGATTGATGATCAGAATCAGATTAAAGTGGTTATTTTGTGGTGACAGTAGCACTGGCTGGAGCTCAGTTAAGCCAGGGTAATTGCTGGCATTTATCACAGAGAATGTAATGGCTGATAGGATGATATGAGAGAAACCCCATCTCACCTCTGACGAAGAACACCATGGTGCTGATTAGTCTTGATTAGGAAACATCCTCTATATTGAGTCACTGTGTGGGTGTGTGTGTGTGTGTGTGTGTGTGTGGGTGTGTGTGTGTGTGTGTGTGTGTGTGTGTTGTCTACGCACAGATGGAGAGCAGGAGGGCCTTCGCAGGTCTACCTCCAGCCCTGATCACAGCAGGTGAGCTGCCTTTGCCCTTCACATTATCCTCTCCCTTCTTTAAATCTGCCTCTGAGCAGGGCACAGAGACATTTGAAGGTTGAATTGCGTCATCAATGGCCTTTTCAGCAGTTTGAAGCCCCTCAGGTTTTCTCCTCAATCTTTCAGCTGTCACCATCTTTGATTTATTTTTCCCCATCTTCTTCTTTTACCTTTGTCAGCTCATTTCACTGCGAGCCTCATTTCTCTAATTACCTCTTCCTTTAGATTAAGCGCCACCATTTTTGTCAGCCATGGTAGTGTGGCCTCTGTTGTTTTCACCTTGTCTGTGTGTCACCATGGCAGAATGTTTCCACACTTACCCATATGTTTGTAGACAGATATTGATGACACAACAGTGTCACGGTTATGCAAGATACAGTTGTGTGTGTGTGTGTGTGTGTGTGTGTGTGTGTGTGTGCGCGCATGCACAAAATGGTTTGTGTAAATAAGTCAGTTAGTGTAGTTAGGATCAAAGAGAAGGTCAAGTTCAAATATGGGCATGCGTTTGACACAAGTACTGAGTCAGGGGTGTCAGATGTAGAGTGGCCAAGGTGAGCATTGACTCGTTCACGTTACTTATCTGTCTTTTAATATGTAATGTCTTCATAAATCCTATATTCTGTGTATTTATCGGTTATCTATTGATCTGTTCATCCATCCATCTATGCTGGAGCCTTTCCCAGCTTTCATAGGACAAGAGGCAGAGTACATCCTCAACAAGTCGCCAGTCCGTCACAGGGCCTAATGTAACAAGGACAAATAATCATTTACACTTACAGTCAATTTAGAATCCCACACTTAACCTAACATGCATGTCTTTAGACTGTGGAAGGAAGCCAGAGTGCCCGGAGAGAACCCAATGCAGGCACTGGGAGAACATGCAAACTCAAACATAAAGGCCCCAGCCAGCCCGGATACAAACAGAATATTTTTTGAAGACCGCATGGCCTCAGATCTAATTTGTTGGCATCCCATCTCAAGGTGGTATCTAGTTTTCTTAATGCAATTTTAGTTGGTTATAAACAGAAACAAAACCCCAAAAATAGTCCAGGGCATAAGCAGCAACACGTATTACAATATATGGACAAAAGTGCTAGAAGAGTTAAAGCCATGGATATTAATCTGCTGCTGAAATTGCCTTCACACCTCTGTTTTCAGGCTTTCTATCAAATTTTAGAAGCTGGGTATAGGGATTTGCTTCCATTTAGTCTCAGGGATATTAGTGAGGTCAGGTACTTATGTTAGGCAATAAGGTCCTTTCTGCTTCATCACAAAGTTTCTGCTCTTGGGCAGCCAGGCAATTTCTTCCTCAACAAACAGGGAAAACCATTCTCTTTGTGCTCTTGCCTCTGAGCCAAGGAGGCACTGCTATGTTCAAAGGGGTCTTCTGCAAACTGTTTCCATAAAGTTAGCATCTCACTACATGACAGTCTAAAATAATTTACATTGCACTTAATACAAGCCTGCCTTAATCATCAGAATATAAGCATCCTGCTTTTCCTTTACTTCTCTCAGACCTATACTTCTGTCCTCACGGCCCTTCCTTCCCCCTTCATCTTCATCCTCCATCCTTTTTCCACCGTCATTGATTTTTATTATTTTTTTCTTGTTTCTTTCGTGCTTTCCATCAGGTTGAGTTCGACACCATCAGGCTCAGACAGTCTGTTTGGACCTCCACTGGAATCAGCCTTCAAGTCAAAAAGCTTCGACAGCCGGGACCAACTCAGAGAGCAGAGCACATTTGGAGCCTCTGAATGTAAGACAACTTGTGTTTTAAAAAAAAAAAAAAATTACTGTAAATTTATTTTGGTGTTCATATTAATACCCCATTGTCCCAAATATAAAATAACCCCAAGTATAGGATTAAAAGGCAGAACATATGTATGAGCTGAAACTATAATGTTGCAACTGTATTTTCTGGAATTACATTAATACCTATAAATTTTATGTAAGCGTTAGTGCTTTTGTTAGTACTAATATGATTTTTCTGCGTATCAGATGCTGCCTTCTCGTCCGACTCCTCCTCTCCAGAGAATGTTGAAGACTCTGGTCTCGACTCACCTTCCCATCAGCCCCTTGGCCCCTCCCCTGAACCAATAGGCTGGGCAGCCTGGCCTCCTGTGTCACAGAGTAAGGAGCAGACACAAACACTAGGGCGACCAACAGACCCTTTCCTTTCTGCTTTCCGTGACCACTCTCCTGGACGCAGTCCTCACCCGCAGGATGATCCTGCCACCATCTGGTCTGTCGCTCCATCGCGCCCTTCACGTGTTCCCCCCGATATGGACCCCTCATCGATGCGGTTCCCTGCCTTTTCTCAGTCCCTTCCCCCACCAGAGATGGAGTCGTCAGTGTGGAACTGCAAACACATCCCACCTGAGGATCCCTTCCTAGCTGCCTTTGAAAGGACTGTCACCCAGGAAACATTAAACCTATCAGATGCCTGGGCACGCCCTCCACCTCGCCCTGCTCAGGAAGGTAGGGGAATGGATCTGCGAGGGGACCCATTCTCAGTTGCCATAAATGACACCAAGACACTCCCAACCCATTCCTCTTCCTCTTCATCATCTTCCTCCAATCGTAAAGAGAGAGAGAGGAAACGGGACCGCAGTCTTCCACCTCCTGTTTCCTCTGATGACCCGTTTGCAATCACAATGATTGGCAGCCCAACACACCAGTCGTCGCTGGCTGCAGCAGCTGGTATAATCCCTCCCCACAGCAGCAGTAGCAGCAGCTCTGCCAGCAGTAATAGACTGGGTCTCGATGCTAATTCCAGCTCTTTACCATCAGCTCAGCCAAAGAAGGAGCTGATGCTCTGGAACTCTGTCCACAACCCATTCAGTGAAGGCAGCAGCTCAAAATTGCAGGAAGGAGGTGGAAAAGGAGAAGATGTAGGAGAGAGGAGGAAACATCGATCATCAGAAAGTGAGCCACGCAGGAATGCCCCGCCCCTCACGAGGCATTCAGGGCCCCAAGAGGATTTGTGTTTTTCAACAGACAAAGATCAAGACTGTCTGGATCTGAACACGCAAATACCCTGCAGTGTCAGTGTCAGCTCTCACAAGGGTACCAGTCTCTTCTTATTTTTTTTATTATTTTATTATTTTTTAAGCTTTTTCACAGGAAACATCAGGGACACAGTCATAAAATTACTTGTTGTTTCCCACAGCAACTTATGTGGTAAATCAAGTATACTTTTCCACAACCAACAACAACAGTCATGTTGTACTGTAGCTTCAGTATGTCTTCTTCTTCTTCTTTCGGCTGTTCCCTTTAGGGGTCGCCACAGCGGATCATCTGCCTCCATCTCATCCTATCCCTTGCATCCTCTTCCCTCACACCAGCCCTCTGCATGTCCTCCTTCACGACATCCATGAATCTTCTCTGTGGTCTTCCTCTTCTCATCCTGCCTGGCAGCTCCATCTTCAGCATCCTTTGTCCAAATATCCACCATCCCTCCTCTGAACATGTCCAAACCATCTCAGCCTTGCCTCTCTGACTTTGTCTCCAAACTTCTCAACCTGACCTGTCCCTCTGATGTACTCATTCCTAATCCTGTCCATCCTGGTCACTCCCAGGGAAAATCTCAACATCTTCAGTTCTGCCACCTCCAGCTCCACCTCCTG
>VUQH01011972.1:14560-48373 GCA_015106775.1 Etroplus canarensis
TCAGCTCTCCACCACTGTCAATCTTGACAGTTGATATGAGGTGTTTGTGCTGATGTGCTGTGTTGGGTCTGCATGCTTGTCTCTTTGTAGCCAAAGACCTATGCAAATGAACACCAGCGAGTAACTATAATGCCTTCATTAGGCCAGATGGGCCACTGGGCTTGTGATACACTAACAGAAACTCTGGACTTGACAATGGATGAACCTTTGTAACAATTCACGAATGAAGAAAAATTTGCTCAGAGTCGAAAACGTGTTCCTTATCATCAGGGGAGAACTTGATGCACCAGTACCATAAATCCTATGGGGATCAAGCATGTCTGTCCTCATTTTTATGGCAATCCACATCTGACCCTTACCTTTGCCCAGCTGTTGGGTTATAATACTGTATTTGTTACAATATTAAAATAAAAGTTCTTTGGGAAGACACGTGTTGTGATTTAGCCTTTTCATCAAAGGAAACCCCTATGGACATTGGAATTAAAGTGATAAAACTCTCTTAAGAAAGGAAGTCAGTCTTTTTTTGTAAAAATTCTGATGTTAAAAGTGGACCGCAAATTGCATGTGAGAACCAAATGAAGCAATGTTAAGTGTTTTGGTACAAACCTTCTTCCTCTTCAGGGCAGCAGAAGCAGCAGGTGGCTTTCTGAAACTCATAGCGGTAAACTTTGATCATCCAAAATGGACCAAACACCTCTGCTAGATAGGAAGCTTCATTACTGTTGGGAAATTAGATAAGAACACTTTCATAAGCAGGGGCATCTGGGTGATGGAGATGCTTATGGTAATGTGTGTTTGCAGTGGGTTTTGTGTAATTTCTTATGTTGTACCATGCAGGTGAAGATTCTGTTGAAAGATGAAGTGCTTACTCACCATGCAAAGAGCACACAGCAGTACATGATGGCAGCTCCTATTATTGCCACAGCATTGCCTTCATTTTGGATGCCATCTTGTCCCACGCTGGGGTAACAGACGGTCATGTTCATGCCCTGGTACACCACTGACACAAAAATAACACAACATGCTAAGTTTCATACCAGGAAACTATCCTCTTTGGTCTCTACCAGTGCGATGGTTATTTGTATAATGTAAGTAAGACCAGTGGAATTGGATTTACAACACACTTACTGTGTGCCATATAGCAACCATTCTTGATCTAATCAATAAAAATGACCATACACTTTATATTTTACTAGCTCTGAAGAATCAACAGAGTGAATGTAAGATAACAACAAACTGCAAAGAAATCAGCATTGTGGTGAAGCCCTGCTGAGAAACATTTGAAATATAAATGATGATTTCCTTGCAAAAGCAAATGACAGTTTTTCACCTGCATCCATCACATGGCACCTCATCCTCTTCATTTTGCTCAACCTCAAGCGCAGTGGCTAGCATGGAGATATTCACAAAAATGTCTAGTCATATGTCTCCCTAGTTATGGAGCTGAAATAGAGAATTTTGTTGGATTTTACCACCAAGAAATTAGGGAAACAAAACAGTGATGTGGGAAAAAAATTTCTAAAGAGATTTCCACAAAAAAGCCACAAGTGTGTTTACAGGTCGGAGGGTTGATTGCTGTTGTATGAAGCTCAAGAAAAAAAGGGATTGAGGATTCCCTCATACTACACTGGACTTTAGTCAAAATTAAACTTCAACTGACCTTTAAAAAAAAAAATTCACTATAGTTATAGTAACTATCCTGAGTTTAAGTACCTGGGGTCAAATATCCAAACAAACCCACAGTGAACAAGAGAGGGAAGAAGAGAGTGCAGGCAGGGTGGATTGGGTGGAGAAGAGTGTCAGGGGTGCTTTGTGACAGAAGGATAGCAGCAAGAGTGAAAGGGAAGGCTTACAAGATGGTAGTATGACCTGCTATGATGTATGATCTGGAGATAGTGGCACTGACAAAAAGACAGACAGATGGACAGGAGTAGAAATGAGTACATCAGAGGGACAGCTCAGGCTGAGAATTTTGGAGACAAAGTCAGAGAAGCAAGGCTGAGATGGTTTGGACATGTTCAGAGAAGGGATAGTGGAAACACTGGACAAAGGATGTGTAAAGATGGAGATGCCAGACAGGAGGAGAAGAGGAAGACCATGGAGAAGATTGATGGATGTAGTGAAGGAGGACATGCAGAGGGTTGGTGTGAGGGAAGAGGGTGCAAGGGATAGGGTGAGATGGAGGCAGCTGATCCACTGTGGTGACCAGTCTCTAGCAGAAGAACAGGAAAAGAGGAAGCTATTTCTAGCCATTAGACTGATAAATACTATATATATTATCAAAGTAGACCATTTTTAATTTAATTTACACAACCACAGATAGGACTCAAAGCAAACTGCCTGCCTTTGTAGCAACTTCAATTCAAAGGAGGCCTATGAACAACAATAATTTTTTTCAACAAATTTTACTAAAAATAAAGACATTTCATTTTTTTAGGTCTATAATTTCATATCTGCATAAAAAACATGGCATTATTGTAATAAAAATCAAAGTGAAGGTACTAAATAATTACAATACAGTCACATATGGTAAAAGACTAATTATTTTACACCTAATAGTAATGTTGATAGATTAATTCAACAAACTGCTAAAAAATGGCTCAGTTGAAAGTAAAGCTTGCAGACCCCTGCCTTAGCTGATAACTTAGCACTCCACCCTCTCATCTACACTAAATATGATCACTTCTGGCTCCAAAATCATTGTATTTATGTGGGTTTTATGTTTTCGTTATTTCAGATTTTGTCATGTTAACCTGTTTTCCTGGAGTGGAAAGCACTTTGGGTCAGCTAATGTTGTTTGAAAACATCATACATGAATAAAAGTGATTTATTTGAGGATGAAAAAGAAAACCATTCCACACACAGCTCCTCTCTTGTGCACAAGTTCTTCTTGTGCATCTCTGACTTCATTTCTTCATCCTCTAGCTCGCTCAGTCTGTACTGACTGAGCCAGACTGTTTGCTCCCTGGTTACCCAGCATTCTTTATCCTTATTCATATATTATAACTTAAAAAATTTACAATATGTGTGTTACAAATTATTTTGCAAATTTGTGTGTGTCGTGAGAGATAGTCACAGATGAATAACTGATGAGCCTGTGCTCTGTGTCTGCAGTCTGTTCACTCTTTGATGTCTGAAATACTCACAATGTTTTCCTTGAAATATACAGAGATAATGGAAATGAAACGAAAAGAGTAATGTACTAGCTGCTCTTGAATTCAAGTGCTGGCATGCTGGAGTAAACAAAAAAATGTTTTGAAGATAAATGTAAAGTATTTCCTGTTGTGCCCTCATTACCTGAGGAGGGCTTCGGTAAAGCAAAGACAGATCACTGAACTGCGCTCAAACTGCATCAAGAATTTTTTAACTTCAATTTTTCAGCTACCATGACTCACCACCTAGAAGTTCTGCAGAAACTTGTTTCAGCCATATCAAAAGCTGTGGGTCTTATCCTGCTCATAGTCAGCATCTTCATTCTACAACTAATATCTGACATGGACTATGTTTGTTCCTGCAATCCAGATTCTCATGTAAATGATGTAGCCTTCATGGCTGCGCCTCCTTTAATCCTAAACCTTTTAGTAACTTTAATTGACTCCTTCCAGACAAGGGTGATGTGCTGGTATTTCTCTGAGAAGATTGTGTCCTCCTGTCGTCGTTGTTGCTGTGATGTCTCAATGTTTCTTCTTCATTTTTTCATCAAATATGTGTTTCTGGGAGGTGTTTGGGCGTCTGCTGTTCTGTTTGCTGGAGAATGGTACCTCTGCCTGATGACAGACTTCAATGCAAACCACACTGGAATTCCTTGTAAGTCTAATCTGTCCCATGAAGAGGACATCATCAAAAAGAACTACATTAAGGAATCAGTGGTAAGGAACAAGACAGTAATTGAATACCTTGAGTCGTAGGACCTGCGGTTGTAAAATGCCTTACTTTTTCAGTGAAGAATAAAGTCATAATGGTCAGATGAAGGCATTAATAATTTCAACATGAAGTCAAGTATTAGTCAGGAAAAAAGCACAAATAGAACTACAGTCAGCTCCTGCAGTAGTAACAAGATTTGTAATGGACAGATGGACAACATTAAAACATAATTCCTCCACGGTGGAGTCATAACAATAATAACAAGTTATAGAATTACAGAAATACATTCTGTCATTTTACGGTATGCAAAATGTAACTATATGTAGAAAAAAGACTATTTAATATAAAGTACTCTCATTTATAAAATTATTTTCTAGTCTTACTGACCACTCAGTGGTTTAGTCTACACGTCACATTGTGCTTTATTCTATACACCTCCATCACATTACCTACTACACAGCACTGGCTGATTTAGAACCAGCAAGCACCAATTAAAGGAACATACTCTGAAATAATGTTCCTATTAAAATAAAGTGAACACACCTGTACTTGAAATTTTAGAGTTTTACAGTTAAATTATTTCCTTTTGAGTTCTGTATTTGTAGGGCTGCAGTCACTCATTTCTACACATTCTGATATTCTAAATACAAATCATAATCAGAGATCACTAAAGAATGATGCTACTTAGTAAAATCCATTCCACTTGCCCTACGTAGGATCATACTTCCTTTAACATTATGATGCTACTGTAATTTCTCTATGTTTATTTTAAAAGTTTAACAATAATAACCATTTTGCTCACTGGCATCACAAAAACTACCAAGACTAGATTTAGCTTATATCATTGTATGCAATTTTGTATTATTTGCCATCTGAATCTGCAAATTAAAAACTAATACTCTGTTAGTTATAATTAAGTAAATACATGTACTTTGTTTAGACAGGTGTGGATTTCATTTAACATATAGATAAATCTGTCTGAATGTGTTCCTTTGTTTCTTTTCTAGGATATTGGTGTGGGTGTACTGTGTGCCATTTTTCTGTTATGGAACATCTCTGAATATAGTAAACCCTATATTACCAAACTGATGCGGAAGAAGTCTGTATGTGCACTGATTCAGTCGTACCCTGTGTACTACAGAAGGTTTTATGAGGAACTTCTGTCAGCAGAGGTGAAGAGCTACTTGGACACGCAGCTCAAAGAAATAGCAACAGAAAAAGCAAAGAAAGTATGTGCAGAACATCTTGACATTATCCGGAAAGATGAACTGGAAGAACCAAATCCCAATGTCAATGTTGAGCCCAGTGCTGCCTGGCAGAAAATTTCAGAACCACATTTCTACCTGGAGAATGAAGCGTTAATGAGAAATGGCTATAATCAGTTACAGTAACTTTAGCGAAATAACTTTCTCTGATCGATTCACTTCAAGTGGCAAGAAAAGTTTAAAGGTGCACTGCATCATATCTTCTTAACTAGTAATGCTGTGGACCAGTGTTTTTTGTTTGTGTTTTCCTTGCATGTTTTGTGTTTGTTTGCGTTTAGTTAGAGTATGTACCTGTTTTGTCAGTACCTTATACATGCACACATGGAGGCCAAGCAATGTTCCATGAAAATGTGTGAGGAACAAACAGGATACTACCAGTGATTAAAAAAACAGTGTGGTCCTATGAAAACAGTGTGTTGATACAGTATGTACATGTATGATGTACAGGTGGGACTGAATCTGAGCAGAAGTATAGTTTTCAAGCTCTGAGTAACCACCACACACCAGACCTTCTCTAATTTATTAATTATGCAACATTCTACCACCTGAGATTCTTATTAATGGGTAATTTAATGAAAATAAATCATCTAACTCATAAAATGACCTCAGGACTGGTTTAAATAATCATATTTAAACATCATATCAACAGAACAGTTAACCTCAGTTTTTATCATCTAAGAAATATTTTAAAGGCTTGGAACTTTTTAGCCTAAGAGGACAATGAAAAATTACTCCATTTTTTTTATTTCTGTTTAGCTTGACTACTGTACTGCACTGCTCACTGATGGATTATCAAAAAGGCACCTTAATCATCTTCAGCTACTCCAGAATACAACTGCCAGAGTTTTTGTTAATAAAAGGGAATATGACAACATAACAGCTGTGCTGAGGTCTTTAAACTGGCTTCTGTTTAGTTTTTAAAGTGAGTTTTAAATTTGAATGCCCGTTTTTAAGGCCCTGGGTGGTCTGTTGCCCCAGTTTTTCTGACATGCTACTAAGCTATGAACCCATTAATAACCTCTGGTTATTCCAATACTGGTGAAGCTGCTGGAACAACACAGATAAACATAATACTGTAAGTGAGCTCCAGCATTATCAGTATTTAAATCCAAGCTAAGGTTTAGTCATGCCTTTTGGTCTGGTCTTAATTATCATTTAATCTGCACCTTTAGTTTGTAAGTTTTAATACTTTTACTGTTCTTCTGTGGATTTTAATCATTATTCCATTTTATTTTTGCTTCTTTGATTGGTTTTAAATTATGATTCTCAATAATTTTTATTGATCATTTCTTTTTAATCATGATGTTACTGAATTTCTGTTTCTTTTATGGATTTAAATTCTGGGTGCCATAAATATATAAATATAAAATACAATCCTATTGCACCCTCTTCACCTTTCTTAATGATTATTGTTCAGAATTATTTGAATTCATTTGCTTACATCTACCAATTGGCTTAATCTTTATAATCTCTATGTTGACCAAAGATTTGTGTAGCACACTGTGTTTCCATCTAGAATGAAATGTGCGTGGTAAATAAAGTTTTGTTGACTTGTTCACTATTTGTTGCACTGTATATTTATATGACACATTACTTACAGACCAGGAAAAAAATCTGGTAAGTTAAGACACGTCCCCTGGCTCAATTTGTTGCTTTGAGTTTCAAAAGTGACATTTAACAGGTTTACTTAAAGATAAATCAGTAGATGAATTTGAAAAGCATTATTTGAAAAGAAATGCATAAGTTCTGTATCTTCGTCTTCTTCTTTCGGCTACTCTTGTTAGGGGTCGCAACAGCAGATCATCTGCCTCCATCTCACCCTATCCCTTGCATCCTCTTCCCTCAAAACAACCCTCTGCATGTCCTCCTTCACAACATCCATGAATCTTCTCAGTGGTCTTCCTCTTCTCCTACTGCCTGACAGCTCCATCTTCAACATCCTTTGTCCAGTATATCCACTATCCCTCTTCTGAATATGTCCAAACCATCTCAGCCTTGCCTCTCTGACTTCATCTCCAAACTTCTCAACCTGAGCTGTCCCGCTGATGTACTCATTTCTAATTCTGTCCATCCTGGTCACTCTCAGAGAAAATCTCAACATCTTCAATTCTGCCATCATTTTTGGTATTGCAGAATTCTCTCATAGATTTTAGTTTAGGATCATTTGAGTGCTATGTCTCTTTTAATGTCTCTGTGAAGATGTCAAAATCAGAGTCAAGGAGGTATTACATACGCTATATGGACAAAAGTATTGAGCTACCTACATATTACACCTATAGGAGCTTTTATAACATCGCATTCTAAATCCCCAGACATTAGACATGGAGTTGGTCCCTCCTTTCCAGCTTCTGGAAAGGCTTTCTACATGATTTTGGAGTGTGCTTCTGGATTTTTTTTGCCCATTCAGCCAAAAGAGCAATGGTAAGTTCTAACACTGATGTTGGACAAGAGGGCCTGGTTCACTATCTCTATTCTAGTTCATCACAAAGACTGGGATGGGATTAAGGTCAGGGCTCTGTGCAGGCAAGCTAAGTTCTTCTTCAAAAAACTCATCCAACCATTATAGACCTTGCTTTGTGTACCGGGGCACAATCATGCTGCAGCAGAAAGGGTCCTTAGCCTAGCTGTTCCCACAAAGTTAGAAATATAGAATTGTCCAAAATGTTTTACTGAGATGAAGGCCTTTTCTGTTCCAGCATGTTTGAGCCCAAATCCAAAGTTGGAACTATATAATTGTCCAAAATGTCTGCAGTCAGGCAGGTCATGTTCTCTTGTCATTTACCAGACCCAATCCAATCCATCGAATGCCAGATAGAGAGGCATGATTCGGCACTCTACACATTGTCACTGCTCCAGAGTCCAGTGGCAGCGTGGATTACAGCACTCCATCTGTTTGGTGATGTAAGGTTTCCATGCAGATCCTCGGCCATGGAAACCCACACCATGAAGCTCAGCTTTTGTGCTGATGTTAATGCCAGAGGTGGTTTGGAACTCTGCAGTTATTGAGATAGTAGAGTGTTGGCAACCTTACACACCATGCACCTCAGCACCTGGCAACCCCGCTCTGAAACTTTACATGGTTTGCCACTTGGTGGCTGAGTTGTTGTGGTTCCTAAACCCTTCCATTTGCAGTAATACCACGTACAGTTTATTGTGGAATATCGAGGAGGGGAGAAATTTCACAAACTGACACATTGCAACAGTACCGTGATAGTACCATGCTTGAATTCAGTGAGCTCTTTAGAATGAGCCATTGTTTCATGAATGCTTCTAAAGGCAGACTGCATGGCTAGGTGCTTGATTTTATGCACCTGTAGCAGTGGGACACCTACAGCCTAATACTCTTATCCACACAGTGCCATTATGGTGTCATGCACTACACTTGCTGGGTTCGGCTCACTACTCCCATAGAGCAAAACTGGTGGAATTTTCAGGGTATCAGCCTGTTTTCTCTTTTCCTTATTTTTAAGAGCTTTAATAGATTATATATTTACTGGGAGGAACACATAATAAATCTAAGCTGTCTTTGTGAACACTAACTACGTGCATGTTATGTGACTGTTAAAACACACAGCTCACATGTCAGAAATCTATTTTTAAAAACTCTTCCTCCTGTCATCTCAATATGATCTCAACCTCTTTTTGCCTTTCCATCTCCTACTGACTGTACACCTCGTTTCTACTGGCCACGTGGGCAGTCATCACAGCGGTCCTGAAGGAGCTCCTGCGTTGCACTTTGCTCGGTGCAGTGACAGACCGTCATCGTGCCGTGCAAGCCATTGACAGTAATGGGTTTCAGAGCACAGCGCATACCACGTCCTGTGTGAAAGCACCTCCGGGGCACACTGTGGAGATCTGCAGGAAATGAAATGAGAATTTCCTAGATTTTTGTAGGGGGGGGTGACTGCCCTGCCAAATATCTGTCCCCTCCACCGTCCAAATCAAACCCATATTGTTGTCTAAAATACAACCTTCTTTAATAGAACATAACAACTCTTTCACCACCAGTTCTGTCCCAGCTTTCCAGCATGTATCAAATTTTATTAACATGAAATTTGATTAGAGGAATTAATAATGTCTCTCCCTTGGTTTAATATTTCTGGCAGAGCTGACAGACTAAAGGTGGAATCTTTAACTCAGTTGAGTGGATGTCTTGCTAATGATTAACGATGACCCCAGTGCAGCCTCTTGCGCTCCAGTTTTTTCTCTGATTTCTTCTTTTTCAGAAATCTTTAGGCTTAAATTTTTCCACTATGGAAAATCCATCTTGAAACCACATAGGGCTCTGTGTTTTTATTAACACACGATGTTGGAAAAACATGAGATAGTTAAAACCGGCTTGCCAGCGTTAAATCATTTCAACCATGAAGACCAGAAAATTGGCCAAAGCACCCTCGAGAGGAGTTCGGTTTGACCACAAACCTCAGAAATGTTGGGGTAATCATAATGTGTAAACCATTTTAATTAAATACACCACACCAAACACCCATATATCACACACTTAACCTCAAAATAAATCCTAGAAAAAGCATTTACGTGGTGGGATCACAATCTTGAACACAGCACAGAAAACTAAGTACAAGCCTCGTAATTTTCATATTTTTTCTTGTTCCATGTGTATTTCTTTACAAGGTCTTGGACGAGCTCTCGGTCGAGCAAATGACACAACTTCCCGTTAATAAATAAAAGTGAGATGAAATCTGGTTTTTTTTCTAACTGCTGAAAGGATGTTGAAATTCCCCTTCTCAAGTGTCCCCCCTCTTCTTTCCCTCTCACCCTGCAGGCTTTCAGGTATTTGTTTCAGCTTCATGTGCTTGGACTACAGGCCCCGAAAGAGCGCGATTATGCATTCAAGAGTAGGACACGGTGTGTGTGTGTGTGTGTGTGAGTGTGTGAGTATGTGTGTGTGAGTGTGTGTGTGCAGACGTTGAACCACTCAGCTTTCAGTGGGGGGGGGGAGAGGGAGAGGGCAGAGAAGAGGGCTTTAACATGCAAATCCCTCCTACTGCTTTATCTTCCTCCTCTCATATCATTCATAGCAACACGGATATGGGCCGTAATAAGGAGGACACACAGGTTAACAGCACTAAGCAGTCTCAGTGGGTGCAGTTGACACGTCCTCTATGTGCGCATACACACACACACACACACACACACACACAGGAGGAGCTGTGTCTTATCAGAGTGAAATCAAGAAGGTGTATGTGTTAGCTTAAAGCTATAAACAGACGGCAGCAGGACAGGATGATTCAGCTGATAAGCCTCGTTGGACTGCTGGCAGCCTGAGCCTTTACATGCTCACTTACACACACTCTCACTTAGGCACACACACACACACACACATACACACAAAACCTCTCTCCTTCTCTTTTATGTTGACACTGTGAGGCTGATTTCGATTTATGAGCGTATTAGTGCCATTACCCAAACACGTGTCAAGGCGCTGCTTCACTAAAGAGGCGGACAGTCACGTTTGACTGCACTTACACATATATGGACACACACACCCCAACAGTTGGGTTAATGGCATATGGTTATTTTCATTTTTTTTTTTTAAATCTTGTGTGTGCAGTTGCAATGTGACTCATTTTGGATCAGGAGCCTAAAGAGGAATGTAACACAAGCCTTGAGGCCAGTTTCACAAAAATAGATTTTGGTTATGGCTAAGATAAACTAAACACACAGTCTCTAGATAGATGTCTAAATTCATCCAGCTGCATGAAGCAGTTTAATCTTTGATTATCTTAAGCGGGACTATGGTGCAATTAATTCTGGATAAGATGCTTTTTGAAGATGAAATAATGCCCAACACTCAGCTATCTTTAAACCACCAGAAAAGACTATTAACCTTTATTTAACCAGAAAATGAACTCTTGAGATTAAGAATCTCTTTTTTATGAGTGCAGGCTGACAGGCAGTGTGTTTTTCCAGAGAAAACTTGCACAAACTCCACACAGAAGGGCCCTATCTGGGTTTTGAACCCAGGGCCCTCTTGCCGTGAGGCAACAGTGCTAACTACTGAGCCACCATGCTGCCTAATTGGTGTTTTAAAAAGAATTCATCAGTTATAATGACATCTTACTTTGAAAGAGAAAAACAATGATAAAAAAGTTCCTTACTATTTTCTTATGGCCTGTGGCAGCAGTCTAAGCAGAAATGTCCAGACGTCCATGTCCAGCATCTGTTGGAGTCTCCTTCCTTTTGAACAAAATACCTCAAATAAGAGGTGTACAGGAGACATCCTGGTCAGCTATTTGAACCACCTCAGCCAGCTAATGTAGCGTCTCTACTCCGAGACCCTCCAGAATGACCAAGTTTGCTCACTCTGTCTCTTAAAGGGAGCTCAAATACCCATTGGAGGAAGCTCATTTCCAACATTTGTATCTATGATCTTATTCTTTTAGTCAGTTCTCATAGCTTGAGGGCATAGGTTAGGCTAGGAACGTATAGAAAACCTGATATTGAAATAAAAAGCAGCAGTAAATAAGCTTCTAATTGCAAAAAAAAAACTTGAAGCTATGCAAACCTGTAGCAGAGCTTACATGCTGTGCCTTCATGGTACAACCATGCTCAGTATTTTATCAGGATTACTTTCTTGGGCAAACAAAAAGAGCTGACGTCCTCACCGCTGTTGCTTTTTCTCTGTTTACCTTTTCACTGCTCTCTCCATTACAGTGTTAACAAACCACAAATTATGAACCATGTTTGACTAGTCAAAGTACGTTTCATGAATTGTTGGTAACATCAGTCTTTTGAGGCTACATTCTGCTTTGCGCCAAAAAAGGCCTACTGTTTGTGAAACCCAAAAATATGTGCACCTTTGGCTGCTCCTTTGTATTTTCCCCAAGGGGTCACCACAGCAGATTAGTCCGCAGTGGTAATTTGGCAGAGGTTTTACACCAAATGCCTTTCCTGATGCAGCCCTTCATGGTGAGAGGGGTTTGTGTCCCCACCTGGAATCAAACCAGGGACCTTTCACTTGTACGGCAAATGTATAAACCACTACAGTACAGGTGACACTGTGAAACCCAAAAATAGAAGAACACAGTATGGGGGTTTGGTGTGTTGCTCAGGGGGGAGCTGACGCCTCCTCTGATCTTGTCTGGTCTTCAGTCCAGCACCATATGATTGGTCCATTATGTTAAGGTGTTGAGTTGATGGGTCCCAGGTAGGCCACCAGATCCAGGTTGGTCAACCAGGTCGTCTGATGGACTGGGCCGCTGCCGCCCCCATATTCACTTATAATAGCCAGAGGAGAAGAAAACTAAATCCACACGGTCATCACCAGCTATGCTGCTGAGGTAGTATCCCGAAGCCCTAACCACAACTCAAAAAACACACCTCAAATTAATCACGTATAGCAATTTTGTAATAAATAAATACATTAAATATTTTCACAGAAGTTTGTAAAATCATCCTGCCTGAAGTCATCTTCACCTGTCAAAGCAAGTTGAATCCAGAGAGAAGTTTCACCACACAACTGCTGCTCTGAGTACATACCACAAAGGGCACCTATGTCGCATTTTGTTGCTGCTGCAGCATCATATTTTTGGGTGTATTTTGCTAATTCTGTTTTGGTGATTGGCTCTATCTGGAATCAAGTTACAGTAAAATGTTCTCAGAATTTCCAGTTTCTCCAAACCATCTCCCTTCACCCATTCATACCTCGCTTTATTCTTTGTCTTTAACTTCTTTCTGCTTTTTGGTTCGGAAATGTAGCCAAGGACACTCTGATTGGAGGAGCAGGGAATCAAACCACTGACCTTCTGGTTAGTAGACGAATAACAGAAGGTCTGCCACCTGCATCACAGCTGTCACAATGAAGCTGCATCAGGTGTTGCAGTAGTTAGCACTGTCGCCTCAAAGCAAGAAGGTTTCTGGTTCAGAAGGGGCCTTCCTGTATTCTCCCTGTGCCTGCGTGGGCTTCCTCCAGGTACTCTGGCTTCCCCCCTATGGTCCACAGACATGCAAGTTAGGTTAACTGATTCTAAACTGGCTATGGATGTAAGGTGGATAAAGTGTTTGAAGTGTACAGGATAAAGACCTGCATGGCTCAAATGTAGCTTGTGGTCTAGAAGTGCCATGCGTGGTCAGTGAGAGTAGAAAAATACCATTTAAATGCAATTGCAGTGTACAGCTCCAGTTGCCCACAAATGACAACACTAAGCTTGTCCTCTGATTGTCAATGGAGAATGTACAGTCTATGGGAAACTCTTAGACTTTCATAATATAGCACCAAAAGTACATTCGTGTTGCCAGAAGCCCAGCTTTGTAAACTTCATTCAGTGCGGGTCTAAGGTGTGTGATGCTTTTGGCTTTGAATTATTGGGTGTTTGTGTATAATTTACGAGTAAAGTCTGGTCTAACCCTTGAGACCAGTCTAAAGCATGTTTGGGAAGCCGGCAGCTGGAATGCATGACTCTGGTGTGAGGAAATACAATAAATTTTTGGTCGACAACATGTAATTTGTCCGAAATACAAAGAATACATTTTGGAATATGGTAACCCTGTATATGGGTGACAAAGTGGAAAAAAAAAACCCATCTGAAATGCCTCACTAAGGTTTTTGTCCTCCACATGCTGCCAGAACATCTTTGATGTGACTCAACACATCACTGACTACCATTCATACAAAGGATATTAGCCGTTAATTGTTTTGATGATGCTCCCTGTTTCGACTCCAGGTGGGGACACAAACCCCTCTCATTATAGAAGGTTGTGGTCAGGAAGGGCATCCCGCATAAAACTGCTGCCAAATCACCAATGCGGACTGTAACAGCCCCTTGTGGAAAATACAAAGGAGCAGCCTAAGGTACATTTTTTTTAGTGTTTTGATCATACTGGTCCAAAATGTCCTGTGGGTTGAGATCTGGCGTCTATGAAGGCCATAGCATATATTTTATATAATTTACATACTCATCAAACTATCCAGGGACACATCATGTTCTACTGATGGGGCACTGTCATCCTGTGGGAGTCAGGATGGAAATGTTTTAATATAAGATAAAGTTGATCACTCAGAACAGATTTAGGATAATTTTCAGTGTCCTATTCCTCTAAAGAGACTTAAAAGAAAAGGAAAATCAATAGCTTTCACGCAGAAACAATCCAGTTTTACCTATTCACTTGCTCTTTCAAGCGCACCTGTCCTTTACAGCAGGTGTGGTCAAAACGTAAAATTTTTATGTTGCAATAAACAGGTAAAGCTGTTGCCCTGCAGTGTGCAAGTTGCTCTTTTTTTTTCTTTTGGTGTGTATATGTTTTTGGCCCAGCACCTGCTCTGCTTTTTTTAGTGTGGCTGTCTTTTGTGAGTTTTTTAGCAGTGCAAACAAACCAGGTCAGCAAATTGTCCCTCAAAGCATAACAGAAACACTGCAGAGATCTGCTTTCACCCACATGTTTTCCTTCTTCTTGCTGTTATTGAGGCTTTTGTAGCATCTTTGCTCACCGTGTTGCACTGGATATAGTCATTGCCTACATCTGTGTTTCTCAGACGTTTTCTTGTCTGTCCTACTTCTCCCCTGCACATTTTTGGATCAGATATTAACAGAAAAAAGAATCAAATTTCATTTTTTATGAAATAAACGTGTGCAGCTGAAAACTCTTGTTTATTGTCCTTTCAAAAAAATTATATTTGTTCAACTTGGTTTATCTATACTGCTCCACAGTTCAAGAACCACTGCTTTGAGGAGACATGGTCCTAAACCATGCTGGCAAAACGCCCCCAACTGAATTCTCTGGATCCCCTCAGTGTATTGATAAAGAGTAAAGTTTTTCTTTCATTTGAATTTATTTAATTTAGTTCCATCTTTGTACATAATTGGAACAGCAGTCATCTAAAAGCCCCTTAAATTTTAAGGTAAAAAGCCCACAACATCATATATAGAAACCCAGTGATCCCCTGTGAACAAGTTCTTTACGACAGCAGGAAGAGATCTCCAGCAGAACCAGGCTAATGGAGGGACAGACATCTGCCACAACCAGAAGAAAGAAGAGTGTGAACACATATAAGAATCAGGACAAAGCACAAACTAGAGGAGAAAGCAAACTTAATGTTAATGACGTGCAATAGTGACACACAAAAGGAAGGGAGTAGAGATGCACAGTCCATTATTTGAAGTTTTCTGTGAGCCTGGGCCTGTAATACAAAGGTTTTCATCATCCATAAAAGCTGTTTCTTTCAGTGTTAATGTAGGTTTTGCAGATTTTTTAAAATTATTTTTACTTTGGATGTAGCCATTTTGAATTAATTAACATCTGTCTCATGTTAATATTGCTGATTTAGCTCAAATTCTCATTTTTACCTCCATTTGTGGGCTAAAAGCAGATGAATTGGAAGCCCGTTTCTGGTCATCTGGCTCAGGATTCCTCACAATTCACAGGTCACTTTAATTTGTGATGTGTTGAAATAATGTGTATTGCAGAAACTGATGGGAATTAAAATCCACTGAAAAGTCAAGGAGGCTCACAAGCGGTCATATCCAGGAGGATGGCCTTAATGCCATAAACAAGCCTAATGACGGCATTTCTACCAATGGCAGAGGGGAACATGCAAACTCTCATTTTATGAACATTAGGAGAAGCAATTCTTGTGAAAATGGAAAAGTCCCCATAAATTAGAAATATGGCCTTGACCTTGAGCACAGTGTGTGGAGATCCATGAGGTGATCATGTGTAAGATTTACTCAAATCTGACCAATACTGTAGGAGAAGTAGTAATTCTTGTGAAATGTGGACAGACGGACGCGTAACCATTGCATTAGCTCATACGTCCTTTGGCCTGATGAGCTAAAAAGGTTTTAAAAATGCAATGAAAGATCATGCATAATACTCATTACTGTGCATGTCGGAATTAAATAAACACCCAATATTTAACTTATTTTGCCTTTTAAGCTTTAATTTTACCTTAAAAATTTTGTTTTACTTAGCTTTTATAATTCTTTCACATTATATTAACAACTAGTCAGTCACATCATAAAATTACCATACACTCAACAAGGCAACTTAAAGTTATTTCATACCCATGAATGTTTTTATTTTGGTCATTTTTAACTTTCATCTGTGTTTATTTCTTGGTGAGAATAGTCATGTCCATATAAACAAGATAAAATCATTACGCTGATCAGTAGGAAGTATAAAGGGTGAGTTTAAAGATACCTAATATAGAGGAGACAGCTGCAAGTGCAAGATAAGCATCGAAAGGTGCTAAAAATAGTCTGACAAAAAACAAAGTGTAAATCACACAAGCGTTAAAGCTGAATGTTATGTATCACCCATGCAAATGTCATGCTCTCTCTACTGACAGTCTTGATGCCACTGTTTCACTGGTGACCAAATTTGTATTCTTACTATTTCACTGAAAGTGTTGCTTATCTGTTCTGTTGATCCTTTAATAGAAGGTGCAAAACAGGGACCCATTCATTTATTTTATGTTAGATAATTTTGTTAGTGTTTATTCTAACACTTTGAAATAGACTGGCATTTGTCTAGCACGTTTCTAGTCTTACCAGTCTGCTTTATCAATCACACATCTGTACATACGGCTGACTTAACCTGACATGCATGTCTTTGCAGTAAAGCAGAAAACAGAAACACCTGGAGAGAACCCACTCAGTGCAAGGAGAATGAAGGTTAAAAAGCAGAACTGTTTGCTGTAAGGCAAGAGTGCTAACAGCTGCTACACATAATGTATTAAATGTTTTTCATTTAACATAAATAAATAGCAAAAAGAGAAAAATAAATTTTTTTTTAACAATTTCTTTTTGTATTTGGCCAAACAGAGACTGTCTATTAGAGAGGTGACTATAAAAATGTTTTTTGGGGGAACAGTAAATGTTTATTTATATGAAAATTGTGTGAATTACTTCTAAACAATCATTTTAAACCACGTCACTGACACTCAGCTTTAAATGAAAACAAATACTTGACTACCACAACCACTTTTTACAGCTCTACACATAAACAAGCCTCTCTAACGATGGGGCCTCCATTGAAACATCAAACATCCAGACACTGACAGACACACACCAGACACTCACCACACACACTCGGACATGCTAAAACAACAGTGTGGCAGCCAACGACCACCGTGCTGGTAATAATGAGGGTGCAGAGTGGTGCCTCGGGCTGTCCCTCCAGCCTTGAGCGGAGGGGTTGTGTGGGGGTTGGGGGGGTAGGTCTGGCTGTGTCTCCCTTGGTGCGTGGGGATGCATCACTGGAATCATTTAATTCATACCATAAACGTGACAGGGTTAATGAGTGGCAAAGAGAGCCTGGGGACCAAGGCGGGTTGAGCGGGAGGGGTGGGTGGGTATAATATTTGCGTGTTTGTTGTTGAAATGGCATGAACATGATAGGCTGAGGCCAAGGTGCTGTACCCTGCGGTCATAACTAATGCTCTTTAATTCTGAGTCTGGATGCCACAGCTTAAACCCAGAAACTCCTGGAACATGGCCGAATAGCAGCATTAGCAGTCGGTTTGGTGTCGCGGGTGAAAGCTGTGTTTGGAGAGGGGTAAAAGGGAAAGAAAGAGACAGAGGTGGCTCAGGAGTGTCAGGTTTAAGGGAAGACAGATGGTGAAGCCTGGGTGTAGTTTTTCCTGTTTTGGGATGTCATGGGTTCCTATTACCTACTCAGAATCGGAGTACACACCAAGACTGACGCACACATATGCATGCTTAATTTTGTTTTATTCAAAACACCTATTCATAAACAGACTGCATGGGCGAAGACAGAGGGGGAAAAAAAAGAAAACAAAAAGGAGCATACATACAGGCAGAGTCGTCACTCAATGACCGCTCAAATTTTGCGATCAGACACCAGCGTGGAGGAGAAAGCAGGTGAGGGGAAAGGAGTGAAAGAGAGGTTGGGACGGAGGACAAAAGCGTGGCGCTCGGCGGAGGAGAGAAAAATGAGTGAGGGCTAAATTGGCTGGGTGGAGTGATGGAAGACGGAGGGGAGAGGGGAGCGAGAGGCGATGGTGATGGATGAGCAAATGGTGGGTGCATGATGGGGGAAGAAGGGAGGGGAGGAGGTGATGTGATTTGCTGGTCGGAAGCACCAGAAACACCTCCCCACCCCACTGCCTCAAACCTCCATTAACACACTGTGCAGCCTGGTAACACTAGCACTTATTGTGTGCGAAGCGTGCAGTTTACACTCTCCTTTGCCCCTGACAATTAAATCTGGCACCAACACAGTGGACTGCTTTCACCATGTAGGTGCACGTCATGCTTTTTTTCCCCTCTCTCCTGAAGGAGGCGTCTTTTAAAACTGGCTTTGTTAACAGCTGCTGTTTCCATTCTTAAATGAAGATGCGAGTAAAAGAAAAGACTTGAGCACCTACCTGTATCATAATTCAGGTTTATCTCTTTTTGCACCAAAAACGAGCCCTTGTGAGTCGTAAGTGCACCTTTTCAAGCTGCTTCTTCAAAGCACCGGCTGTGGTGACACGAAGGCCTCCACTAGAAAAACAAAGCCCCGTCCAACCCCCTTTTACCCAACCACCAGCTACACCCCCTCCCTCCTCGGCCTTACCCTCCCTTTGTCCCTGGGGATGCTATCAGGACATGGAAAGGTCAGGGGTCTGGTAGCAATAACCACACACACACACACACACACACACACACACTGAATGTCACACACATCTACGTGCTCATACAAAGCACCTGCAGATAAAAACAATCACTGATTCTGCTGCACATTGAGTGATCAATTAAAAAGCCCTTATTTTAACTTCAGCAGTGTGGTAATTGGAAAGTTTCATCAATAAGTCAGTCTGACCTTTTCAATGCCAGTGTTTGTTTTCTTCTAGTAATGGCTAAATGGTTATTACTGTCATTTATTTCCCTGTTGCTCGCTTTAAAGTGCAAGATTTAGCGAGCTGTGACCAATTTTTGAAAAACAGTTTATTGAAAATTGCACTTCAGGTCTGAAAATTATAATTTTGATCCCACTGCATTTTTTTGCTACGTGAATAGAACCAAAATTGTTTCTCTCATGTCTCATTTTTTAAAAGCGTGCATTTACTGTAAATACCAAGAAATCCCAGAAGGACATTTAACAATACTCAGCTCTGCTTTAAAGTATTTAAAGAATGCTCAAAGTCTGTAGGAACTGCCTATTAGGAGGCCTGGAAGGACATTTTCTTCTGCTTGTTTTGTAAAACTAAAATAAGACAGAAATACTATTTTTATTTAAAAGCAAAACAAGCTGATAGCATTATTTTTTTTTCATGTATCAGGGCATAATAAAAATTATCTGGTCCTCAGCAGGTCTTAAAATGAGCAAAATGCAATGTCAGATGAACAGTAACACATGATATATTACACTGTGTCATCATTTATTGAACAAACACTAAGCCAAAATGCAGAAACAGTGTGTGAAAAATTAAGTACACCCTTTAATGATTTCATAGGAATTCAGAGTTTAAGTACCAATCAGATGCTGCTAATCAAATGCACTTGATTAACTGATCATCAGCCAGTGTGGCTACCTCTATAGAGGTAGGAGTTATGGCCGTTTGCTTGTCTGGAGCATTCTGGTGAGTGTTAACACAATGCCAAGAAGGAAAGACATCACCACTTATCTTAGAGAAGCAACTTTTGCTACTCATCAATCTGGGAAGGGCTATAAGCCTATTACCCAAGCAATGTGAAGTCAGTCATTCTACAGTGAGAAAGATTATTTATGAGTAGAAAACATTCTAGGCATTTGCTAATCTTCATAGGAGTGGACTTTCCAGCAAATTCACCCCAAGGTCAGACCGTGCAAAGCTCAGAGAAACTGCAAAAACAAGAGCTACATCTCACACTCCACAGGCCTTAGGTAACACGTTAAATGTTAAATTTCATGAAAGTACAATGAGAAAAAGACTGAACAAGTATGACTTGTTTAGAAGGGTTGCTGCTCTCTAAAAAGAATATGACAGCACAGCTTAGGCTCTCAAAGTTGTATCTGAACAAATTCAAGATTTTGGACAGAAGAGACTAAAGTGAAGATGTCTGGCCATAATGCACAGCACCACATCTGGTGTAAACCAAACACAGCATATTAGCACAAATGCAAAGCACAGTGATGGAGAGGTGATGATTTGGGCTTGTTTTGCAGTCACAGGACTAGGGCACCTAGAAGTCACTGACCATGAACTTCTCTGTATACCAAAGTACTCCAGAGTCAGATGGGAGGCCATCTGTCCAACAGCTAAATTTTGACCAAAATTGGATTAATGACCCCAAACACATCAGCAAATCTACAACAGAATGGCTGAAAATGAAAAGAATCAAGATGTTGCAATGGCCCAGTCAAAGTCCAGACCTCAGTCACATTGTAATGCTGTGGCTGATTTCAAAAGAACTGCGTAAATGAATGCTCGAAAACCTCAGTGAACTGAAGCAACAATGTAAAGAAGAGTGGGAAAAATGCATCCATTGTGAGGGACCGACCAAAACATACCATTAATTCATTTTTTGCTGCTAAAGGCACAACCTGTTGAATTATGGGGTGTACTTAGTGTTTCACACATGGCTTTTACATTTTGTTACATTTTGTCTTAGTTTATGTTAAATAATGATGAAACATGTCATGTGTTGTTCATCTGAGGTTACACTTACCTCATTTTAAGACCTGCTGAAGACCAGATGATTTTATTTAAAGTCCTGATATATAAAACCTTAAAACTGGAACTGTACTTTCTTTTTCACATAGCTATATTTAGTTTGTTAAATCAGATGAATGGTCAGACTTGAGACGCAATATCTCAGAGTGCAATCCGTGGGCCAGTGGTAGCCCTCAGAAACAGTTTGTGTGGCCTGTGAGTGTGACAAAGAATAAATGCAGTATTGTGCTTTTCATTTATCCACAGTTCATGTCGTACTATGATGGAGCAGCGGACAACAAGCCTGTGGAAGGATTTCACTTCAGCTCTGTAGCCATCTAAGCAGAATAAACCTTCCTAACAATGACAAATAGAACAGGTGTCAAGAAATGTGGCAGCCAGATCACTGCTGGTAAAAAACAACTAGCACAAAATTGACCAACATAAATTACCATCCTCTGAAAAATTCACTGAAAGGGACAACTAAACATATTTGACCTGTGGAGTGTTTTCTATGTATCCCTCAGTCAGAGCTTAGCTCCTGAAACTGCTGCATCTTCAGTATCTCTTAAAAAATCAGTTATGCAAGTCATGAGTGTTCAACCTCACAATAAAAGCCCAGAAAATTTCCCTCTCCGTCACAGTCTCTGTCCTGCATGGCCGTGCTCTGGAGGAGACAAAGTGGACACTGAGATGTGCAAAAGCTTCATCTCAAATTCCAGCAGTAGCAGCCTTCCCTGCCCACTTTCCAAAGCTAAATCCAGATTTATAACTTTCGGGAGCGTGGAGAGGAGCCTGGAAAGAGCTGCTCATTGATTTTTACTGTTTACAATTTATGACTTGCATACAATAAAATCCACAGAAACAGGAAATTCTGCATTTTAAGCTCAGCAGCGGCGTTCCTTTTTTGCATCAAAATATTTCCACTGTTTAAAAAAAAAACATTTATTGTTTCAGAAAATCTCTCTGGGGAGCTTTCTGTTGCTTTAAAGCGAAATTCTTTCAGCCTACGATGTACATTTTAAAATCTATTTCTGCGGTTTGTTTCCTCCGTGTGTGTGTGAGAGAGACAGAGATTAATGGTGATAAAAATCTTTTTCTGTACTGTGGTAGCTCCAGAGGAGCCGCGTCCCCCCTGCCTGATACAGTATCTACTTAAATAACACATCTCATTAAGCCTGCTGACTAATGAGGTGATTAGCCGTGGCTACCAATAACTAGCGTTAGCCTAGCGTAGCGTTCGCGGCTCTCTCCGAGGGTTTAAGTACAGTTATTCAGATGGAATGGCTAATATGGCTGGTGGTCGAGGCTTTTAATTGCCTGAAAGCTATTAGAACTAATGCGCAGATATGTGAAGGACAAATTACTTTAATTAGCCTCTGTTAATGTGTTTGCTCGCAGAAATATTAGCACGCAACGTGAGCGGGAGGAGCGGCAAAGAGAAGCCGGGTGCCCTGCTTTGGAATAGGGGTGGAGAGACTCGCTGAGAAAGTGTGTATGTGTGTGTGTGTTAACAGCGCTTTGAGAAGGGCAGGGGGGCCGCAGCAGCAGTGAAGTATGCCACAGCTATTTATAGGCCCAGTTGATTGCAGATTTATTCTCCTGGGAGGGAGTAACTGGGAATAATGTGTGTGTGTGTGTGTGTGTGTGTGGAGGAGGAGGGTGTATTTTGTAGGTGCAGGTTATGAAGAAGACCCACAGTGGGAGGAACAGCTGTCTGTCAGGAGGAATCTGTCAGTTAATTTCCTTTGGGGAAGAGGCAGAATTGAAACCTGCAGGCTGAGATGAAACATATCAGGCAACAAAACCTGGTTGTTTGTGATATTTTTCAGCAAAGAAAATGAAGAAATTGTTAAACGGTAGCTTAATTTTGTTAAATTATTAACCTTTTTTAAAAAACAAGGTGTTTTTAGGGGGGGGGTTTACAGGACAAGAGGACCTGGCGGTCTTTCTCCAAGAGAAATATTTTGTGTTTACACGTGACTGTACAGAATATAAAGCGTTTTTATTTCTTTAGTTTTAAAATGGATGGTTTAAGAGGTTTTTATTGCACTCAAGCAAGCACTTTGCTAAAAGAGTTTGAGCTCAGTTTTGAAATATGATTCTACCATTTAGTACACTGCCTTCCCGCACAGATTTGTGTTTGTCTCCACAGCGGCCAGAGATGCATAGGAAGAATAAAGCAGCAGAGTAAACAAGGAGGTGAGTGAGGCTGGATCGGCTCTGTTTTGACAGGGGGATGGGAAATACTGCGGCTGGCGCTGTGAATTAGATGAATTCCCGACTGCTGGCATTTATGGCGCAGACAGCAACGTGCATGGCGGGAGGGAAAAGTAAAGCTGACGCTGACACGGTAAATAAAAGCAATGTATGCACAAATGGGCACATGCACATGCTCACACCGCCATGCTAAAGTGGCTGTGGTTTTGCAAGGGAGAATCTTCTCCCTTGGCTTGACGTCTTTCTCTTCTTCCTACTTATTTCTCGGAGACAAAGCACCAACAGCAGCCTCAGAGTTGTTTGGCTGCTGTCAGAGTGGCTGAATGACAGTGTTCCAGGCTTAACCCCATCCTTCCCTGAGCTGTGCAGGCGGCGTTGCAGACTGGCAGTGCCAAAAAATGTGAACAATGCCAGTGAGTTCAGTGCAGGTTTAAATGAGGCATCGAGAGGAAGGAAGCAGTTAAAATTAAAGG
This sequence comes from Etroplus canarensis, assembly GCA_015106775.1. NCBI lineage: Eukaryota > Metazoa > Chordata > Actinopteri > Cichliformes > Cichlidae > Etroplus > Etroplus canarensis. The sequence goes on from VUQH01011972.1 coordinate 37,978, forward strand.
CCTGAGCCTTCATCGCAGCATGATCTGACACAATATGTTCTTTTGTTGTGGCGATTAAGCTTCTCTTCACTTTGATGTAAGGTACATGAAGGCTTGATAAAAAATTAACTGCACGAGAGATACAGCTGTAAAAACTCAGCAAAAACACCTTAATTCGGGCTTGTTGTTGCTTGAGAAAGCTCTAAAAATGTTACTTTCAGAAACCATGTAAACACACAAAAAAATGTGGAAGTGATCTGTGAACAGTGAAGGTTTATGTTGCAACAGTAATGAGCACTTTCTGGCCTGTAAAAGCACACAGCACTGTGGCTTGTGGGAGGACAAAAAGAGTGCTGTTTACAGTGACAATGAGACAGCTAACGAACAGGGTTACAGAGTTACGCACACATACACACACAAACACTCCTGCTGCTGTCCCAGAAGACCAGGCCTCTGCACGGGTGCAGCATCGTTTGTGCGGAGGCCTGCCTGGCATGGATGTGGGTGATGGATAGCGTGGGGCTGGCGAAGCTGGCAGAGACTTCTCAGAGCGGAGCGATATGCCAGCCGACCTGCTGCCAACAAAGGCAGCATTACAAATACCTCACATTAGGGGAATTATGTCTTTATGCACCATCCAAACGGGCGCAGAGGCAAAACAATGGTGTGAGGGAGATGGTGTTTCCGTTACAATTAGCTGCATGTTAATCTGTTTTTCCCCATCTTTTTCTCCTCTCTGTCTTTGTGCCTTGCGGGCATCAGCGCATAAAAACAAGAACAGTATGGCACATTGTGGCAGCAAAAAACAGGAACCAAATACTGTCTGCAGTAATGGGGAAAAACACTGTGTACAATAACTAATCTCTGTTACAGAATGTCTTTAGGCCAGTGATGAGCAGATACTGAGCATCTGTAACATCCTGTGGTATTAGAAATGTCTGGAGATGTTATCTCTCAAACTCTGTCTTTCATAACATAACACACACGTACACAAAGGATATACCCAAACAAACAAGTGTAGGTGAAGCTTTTTCACCCTTTACTCGTGCGCAAGAAGGACCTGCTGCCCTTCTAAAATGCAATTTCCTGTAACAAGACACACGGACCAAATTGGGCCATGTTTTTTTTTTTTTTTTTCTGCTCTGCCCACCCATTACTGCTTGCTCGCAGAGCTCTGTGAAAGCCTCGGCCAGGCTTTCTGCAGGCACTTTGGCAAGCACGAGCATCCACTCTATTTTTCTCGGATAAGAGAGGCGGGGTGGGGTGTTGAGGGGGTTGTGGTGGTAGTGGTGTTTTTGTCTGCCCATGTGAGAGAGAGAAGGAGGAGAGAGAGAAAGAAAAGGAAAGGAGGGCTGAATATAAGGAAAGGGAAAGGTAGGTTTGAGAAAATAGGAGAAGAAGCCATGCAGCAAAGTGGGACTCGGGGTAGAAAGAAATGTAAGCAGCTAATCAATCAGCACAGAGGAGACATGGGGATACAGACAGCGGAGACGAGGGGGAGACACAGATTGGGACGGGGCTGTGGTCAGGAGGATGCTGTCTGATAGACCATTTTTACAGCAGACATTTTAACTTTCAGTGGTATGGGAAACATAGGTGTACTAATGATGGCTGCACTTAAAGTTGCAAATTTGCTTAGGAAGATTTTTAACTGAATAGTGACCCCGAAGTATCTGATTGGAGGGGAGGAAATATGCTTCTTTTATGGTCTCCTTTAGCATACGGTAAACTAGACCGAACAGGAAAGGAACTGACAAGTGACACAAATCATCATGTAAATTACAGCTGCATTTCCCATAATCTGCTTGTAAGCAGATATGTTTTGACCTTTAAACAATTTACTGTATCTATCTATATTAAAATCTGACAGTTATCAAGTTTCCTTGTGTGCAGCACTCTGCAATAAGGGTTTAGAAAAATGCTCTATAAACAGAGACAAGTAGCTATAGTGAAAAGTGAAGTGAATGAGGTGGCCAAGATCTAGGCACTGGGGGGCTGCCACAGGAAATCAGAATGTTTAATCAGAAATAAAATCAGTGTAGAAAACATTGGGCTGGGTTTTCAGTTTAATGTGCATCTCTGTGTCCTGTTATAGAATTATTACATAAAGTGGTGCTGCACAAGTGTGTTTGCAAAGTGGAAAAATATTTAGACTTTTTGCTTTGGTAAAGGTAATAATCATACTTAAATAACTTAATAATATACAACTTACATACTCAAAATATATTTAAAGTACCTACAGTAAGCACAGTCATTATGTAGAATGGCAGAATCTTTTGCATTATATTGCATCATAATTATTGATTCACTGATGTGTTTATCATTTAATGTTGCAGCTGTTGATGATTTAAATGACATGAAGGACATTGTTGGGTAGCTTAAGCAGCAAAATAAGAGCTAACTAAAGCTTTAAAATAAATAGTGTGGAGTACAAAGTACAATATTTTCATTGAAAATCTAGCAAAGTAGAAGCAGAAAGAACTATAACATAGAAATACTTAAAGCACAAGTACCTGTACTTCTGTAAAGTACTTCAGTAAATGTAAAGGTTATACTCCTACTACTGCTTGCCATGCTCCAATCCAATTGGGCATTATAAGATTAACAGGACTATGGTCCAGTGGCACTGGGGTCCAATCATATTTCAAGAGGGGCTAGTGCCACCCCATGTCCCCCCTCTGGATATGCCCCTGGGTGGAAAGATTCCATTCTGTCACGTACAACAAAAGAGTAAATTAATATAGGCAGTTTAATTTATAACAAGGACAGCAATAATTCTGCAACCCAGTGTCCAGCTGATGCAACTCTCAAAAGAAAAATAAATCACAAAGTAATACCCCCCCATGGTCCCACCTGCAGAGTCTTCTTTTTTCTTTTGCTGCTGTTTCCTGCTTTCATGCACGCATGGTGTCAGTCAAGCTGTGGTTGAGGTTCTTATCTTCAGCATCTAGTTATTTTACTGCTACAGAAGAGGGTTAAGCATAAACAGAGTTACCTTTCTTAAGTGACAGGTCATTTTAAATGCAAAGATTCAAACAGCTGAACAAATATCACTAAGCACACAAACTGTTTCTGTGTAGTTTGGCGCACAGTCTGTCTGTTAGGTAAAGATACAGTTGATGTATTCCCCTGAGGGAAAAAACTCAAGTGTGATAATGTGACAGATGTAAAAAGAGAGGACAGGAGAGTAAAACATGAGAAGGCCTTCAGAGCTTTGGTTTGGTTACCATTTGTTTAAATACAAACTGTTGTCTTTTTCTTAACCCAACCAAACAGTTTTGTTGCTTAAGTCTAATCAAACTGCACTTAAAAACAAAGATAGCAAAAAAAACCACAGTCTTTTAGATTAAAAAGATTGCAATCTGCTCCTTACCCTCACTTTGTTGTCCTTTATGTTCTATCACCTGATATTTGAAAGTCTTTCTGCTTAAAGTGTTTGCCAGAAAGCTTTGAAGCCAAACGTCTCCAGCTACCAAGGGGGGTATACCCTGGACAGGTCACCAGTCTTTTAAAGTCAAACACAGATAGACATCGACACTTATAGAAAATTTAAAGTCACCACTTAACCTAACCGCTGCACCACAGTGCCACAAAGTGAAATCAAAAGTTAAAAAACAAAACTGTCCACTGTTACTTCTAATCTGCACTATTTTGATCTTTGAGGCTTATTTTCCCCATTGCTTAATTTTCCTGTGGTCATATTGCTGTTCCTGTTCAAGCCAACCAGTATTCAACCTATGGATATATACACAATGTACACTAAAGCACTGTAGGCTTGTTGGTAGACTGCATGTAAGCATATCTCCATAATTCTTCTGCTTGCGTAGGCTGCACTTGCAGACAAAATTGCGTGACTATAAATCTGGCTTTATGCACCACTGTCCACTCTTCCCTCTCCCCCAGTGTGGACTGTCTGGTCCTTGGCAGGGGGTCTAGATGGTGCTGGGACATGAGCTCAAACATCCTCTGTGTGGTCAAACTTCCCCCTGTTCCCCTTCCTTTCCTTGCAATTTGGACTCCCACTGAGATCCAAGTGTGGTTATGTTTTTTTGGGGCACTGGAGGGTCTTAGAGGAGGAAAAAAAATGAACTCCCACTGCAGCTCAGATGTTCCTCACACGCTTTTTGTCTCAACATGATGCTTTCTTACATATTATAAGATCTCTCTCTAAAAATCTCATGCATGACCTTTAAATAATAACCTCTGATATGATGCTCTTTGTTTAGGGGGAATTGGAAGGTTTCCATTCAGACCAGAACACATGACCTTTCACATGGCTGCACGCTCTCCTGCCGCTCTCAGAGAACACACTGACTGAAAGCCCAGTGGACTCTCATAGCCTGAAGAGTTTCTATTTTTGCAAGATAAATTAGGAAGCCAAAAATGGCGCAAGGAGCTGTATTATTGTCCCATTTATCCAAAGATAATGTTTCTTCTTTGCCCTTTAAAGTTTGAAAATGTTCTTACACTTCACAGGGGCAAAGCATTCCTCCTTAATCTCAGAATGCCATCCTGCTGTTCCCGCACTACATGAACTAGAGTCGACCAAACATTTTTACAACTGGTTCTCAAAATTCACCTCTGTGGTCCAAATGAGGCGTCTGCTGACTGCGAGATAACTGTGCAGACTGAAAGTAAAAAGTGTAACTGACACCTCATATGGCGACACGTCCTGGTGACTCAGCAGGAAAATTACTGCACTCCAAGTGCTGAGAACACACTTTGTCTACGAGAATGAAGAAAGCAAAATGCATTTGCAAAACAGAACTGCCAATAAAGAAAACAAAATGAAACAAAACAAAAAAAAGGAGTTTCTACAGGTATTTTATTCATGTATAAAGACTTTTTATTTTAAATAAAAATTAGATTTATTCAGAATGGTTTGTTTTAAATTATTTGTAAGATATACCATTAGATCCATAAGATATGGGACAATGGATGACTATGTATAAAAACATCTCTAATTCTTAAAGAGTTCATCTAATTCTTTTTTCAGACCACTTGAATTAAAGCTGAAAGTCTCCACTTTTATCATATCTTGGCTGTTTGAATTAAAATCCACTGTGGTAGTGCAAAGTTATTATTTTTAAAAAATGTGTCATTGTCCCAAAATGGTTGGACCTAACTGTAAAGCATTTAAAAGCATACTTTTGGTTTAATTAATGAGGAAGATGTTCAAAAATACAAAATACAATACCAAATCCTCAAAAGAATACATGAACAAAACATTTGAGATTTGTGTGTGCAAACTGGATAAGCAGTTTATAGGGGCTAATTCATGTAAATATGTTGTTGTAGGAATTGCACACAGTTGTATTAAATCTAAAAAAAAATGTATCTTTGGGTTCAGTTCTGTATAGAATGAGCAAAGGAAAGCAAAGCAGTCCGGTTAAATAATGAAAAAGACTTGCCAAAAAAAACACTGGTCATGAAACACAAAGTGAATAGAAAGGCATCAAGGATAATGAACCTTCTATCTGTCACTGTATAGACATGAGTGGACTTCAGTCTGCAATCATCCTGGGCCTGAGGTGCCTTCTGCCTTCTGAAAATGTCTACATTGAAAAGCTTGAATACAGGTAAAGTCATGGACAGGAACCCTGTGCTTTGTGCAACAAATGAAGTGAGAGGTTAGGGGACCAAAAAAACATGACCAAAAGCTTTAAGTGCCTGAGTCTATCAGGAGGAGCCATTATGCTGAGTATCAAACTGACAAGAATACAGAGAGTTAATGCTGTGACTACATACTGCAACATAAACAGGACTCATTTATTCTCAGTATGTGGTTGAGGAATGTCTTTGTCATTTAGTGCTTTTTCACGGGGCCTTTTGAGACCATAAATGTGAATACAATCTATTGAATTTACTTTATTTCAGGTCTCAAAGACTTGGCTATACGTATTCAGCAACTCACTTATCTTTTTTTAGGCAGTGGTTCAGTGTGACGTTGCTTCCGGATTATAGGTCATGGTTTACACACTGTTTTATCTGCCACTGCATCACTGCACCAGAGCAGATTTACAACAGGCGGAGCAGCTTGTCTCGAGTTGGCAGGGCACCTGGTCAGGTTGACAGCACATGTGATAGAGTAGAGCGTGGCTGCCTCTCAGTCACGTTTCCCTCCACCACGTTTTCAATTTGTACAGTTAGTGAAAACAAACATTCAGCTGAGCTTCTTCATGTCTGCTCATTACATCGTGGATGGTGTCATCCTAATGTGCTTCTACATGAAAATGTGCCATCATATTGCCCTGTGGCTGTTATAGCCTTTTTTCTAATTCAATAATTTACTTGTATGCTGATACAGAGGCCACGCTTGCTCCTGTTTATTTTCCTTATTTCCCCTCCAGGAGACATTTAATGTGTATCATCTTCTAAAAAGGAGAAAGGCGATGTGATTGCCGGCTGCATTTTAGGAGCAGCACTCATCTGTCATGCAGTGAAAGGACAAAGGGAAGCCCTCACTGTCTGTCCCATGGTGCTTTCTACACCGCTGCTATGATGGCATTTACATGTCAGCCACATAAAACAGCCTATTTACATGTGAGCACTGCTGACATAATGCCATGTGGCATCTCTTTATAGGCACAGTAGGCAGGCTTGATGATTAACTGACTGCATGCAAGAGGCAGTGCATTAGAATCTTTATTTCATGAAGGGTAATCCAAACACTATTCTATTTTTATCATCTATGAATTCAAATGCAACTACTTATTGTAATAAAAAAGAAAAAGCTGGAGCTGAATTACCATTAATTTTTTTTCGCTAGCAGTTTTTGATGAGGACCAGACAGCAGAGCACTGTTAACTTAACCTCCCACCACTGCTATTCTTTTGCGTAACAATGCCATCGTCACTCTTATTATCAGTAAGGCCAGATCATGCTGGAAGGGAAGACGTTAGGACTGATGGTGAAACAGCCCTGGTCTCATTAAAAGCCACCTTCAATTTTCTCAGAAAATTAACAGGGTGTCAACCTGCCTGCTCCCCCTGAAACAAGCGACACCAAGGTTATACAGAAACCAGCTATACTGACACAAATAAAATGAGTACAGTAATGAGCAATTCTTTGTGAATGAAGCTAAATCCTGTGGGTTCTGATGTATTGGAGTGAAAGCAACTATGATACAGTCTATAATATATAGAATAATACTGAATTTTAAACTGAAATTAAGCCACAGAAGCAAGGATATGCATTTGTATTTTACTGTAATTTACTGTTTCTGGAGCTCACACTAAAATAGCAGCAAACATCTGACAGTGTTATAACACTAATATTTCACACAGCACATCAGGGATATTCTTTGTTTTTACTGGATTTTACTGTGTATTTTGTCTTGATGGTTTTTATAGGAGCATTCAGGATTCATGAGTCAAGATGTGCAGTTGTGTTTCACAATAATTATCTGTTGATAGAGATTACTGTCATTTTACTGATCCAACAGATCAGTAAAATGACAGTGTAATGCCAACCAAGCAGCCAACAGTATTATACTGTAAAGGTTACATTCTACAAGAACCTGTTGTTGTAGAAGGCACGTTAAAATGAGAGTTTAATGCTGACAAATCTAGCTTCCAATGCTTTACTATATTTTAATAGAGAATTTTATTACAATCCTAAAGTTTACTCAGATTATGGGATTTTACTGGATATTTTCATTTGATTTCTTCACATAGGTTAAGAAAGCACAAACTGAATTCAGGATTCATGAGTGATTGCATTTAGCTAAGTTAGAAAAAGCATCTATCTATCTATCTATCTATCTATCTATCTATCTATCTATCTATCTATCTATCTATCTATCTATCTATCTATCTATCTATCTATCTATCTATCTATCTATCTCTTCAGTAGGGTGTCAGGCAAACAGCTGTCAGTATTATATGTTAATGTTATGTTCTATAATTTAAAAAAAGGGGCTGTTAGATGGTGGAAAATATAGCTTCCAGTACTTCACTGTATTTGTGAGAAACAGTGATGTTTCTTGCAATGTAACATACGCTATATGGACAAAGGTATTGGGACACACCTTTTAATCACTGACTTTAGGTGTTTTATTCTGTCCCATTGCCACTGGTGTGTAAAATCAAGTATATAGCCCTGCAGTCTGCCTTTGCAAACATTTGTGAAAGAATGGGTTGTTCTAAAGAACTCACTCAATTTACAGTAAGGGTGGTACTGTAATAAGATGCCATCACTGCAACAAGACATTTGCTGAAATTTCTTCCCTTCTAAATCTTTCCATGATAAACTGTAAGTGGTATTATTGCAAAGTGGCAGCCTTTAGGAACCACCGCAACTCATCTATGAAGCGGCAAACCATGTGAAGTTACAGAGTAGGATCGCAGAGTGCTGAGGTGCATAGTGCATAAAAGTTGCTGGTGCTCTGCTGATGAGCAGCTGCATGCATGTCTCACTTTACTAAGTACAGTGTCAAGCATTGGATAGAGTGGTGTAAAGCATGGTGCCACTAGACACTGGAGCTGTAGAAAGATGTTCTGAGGAAAGATAAATGGATGAGTATAGGTTGGCGAATGTGAGGAAAGCTTTATCTTTCCTGACCGCATTATGCCAACTATAACTTTGATGGTGGAGGTATATTGGGCCCCTTACTTACAGTGATCTTAATGCTTCTGCTCACCAAGACATTTTGGACAATTCTATGCTTCCAGCTTTGTAGAAACAGTTTGTTGAAGGGCCTGTTCTGTTCAAATATGACCGCGCCCAATTGCACAAAGCAAGGGCAAAAATTCCCACATACAAACTCCAAAATCTCATAGAAAGCCTTTCCAAAAGAGTTGAAGCTGTTGTAGGTACAAAGAGGAGACCAACTCCATAGTAGTGCCTGCCAGATTTAGAATGGGATGTCATAAAGGCTCCAGTGGGTGTAATGTGTAGATGGCCCAGTTTTGTATATCATGTAGTGTGTTATAACCAGATTACTGCATTTTACTGGATAATTTCTTTTGAATTGTTGTTATAGTTTAAGATGGACAAGAAACTGAATTCAGGGTCCATGAGTGAGAACATGAAGTTACAGTAATTAACTGACAATAGAGATTACCGCTGGAATATTGAAACAGTATTGTGATGCAAACCAAAAAGCTGAAACTATTACACTGTAAATCTTATAATCTATAGTGCACAGAAATGTTATATTGGAAGAAAGTGTTGATGTGAATTACAGTAGGCACACTAGAATAACCAGCTGTGTTTTACTGTAAGGCAAGGCAAGTTTATTTACAGAGCACCTTTCAGGCAGAATGCAACTCAAGGTGCTTTACACAGAGAATACACAGCTATGCATATTAAAAACAACAATAAGAATAGTAAAGAATGCATAGGTATGAATACGTGTAAAAGAGTCAGACACAGAAGACAAATGCAGAAATACTGTAGCTTTTAAATAATTAAAATATAATTATAATTAAAAGAGCACAACAGGAAGATAAAAGCACTTTAATAAAAATGAGATAAATGAGTTAATAACTTAAAAGATACAGGTAGAAAATAAAATGAAAAATAATAAAAATGACGTAAATGGACTATAATTCAAAGAATTGAAATTATTCAAAAGCTACTGCAATTAAAAATGTCTCGAGCTTGGATTTAAAATGGCTGAGCGGTTCTCAGGTCTTCTGGGAGCTGGTTCCAAAGCTGAGGAGCAGAAACACTGAAAGATGCTTCAGACCATTTGGTTCTGACTCTTGGTTTGTATAAAAGACCTTTCCCAGAAGATCTGACGGTTCTCATTGCCTTATATGGAACTAAGAGGCCAGCGATGTATTTGTACTGTATTTTAACAGTGGAATTTCTTGCAGTGTAAACTCAGATTACTGGATTTTCGTTTGGATTTTTTTCTTCAGATTATCAGCTTTAAATATATATTTCTTTGGCACATGCAGTGAAAACATTGCCACAACAGGACAAAAAAACAAAACCTTAGAAGTGATATGCTTTGAAAGAATGGATGCTTTTTCTAACAGATCTGCAGGCAGCTTCAAAGATGACTCCTTCAGTAAATACAGACATTGTCTGTGTGTCCCTTGTGAGTGTTTTGAAATGTGTGCGTATATGTGCAAGTTGCCTCTACAAGGCTGGTGGCGGTGCAGGTCTGAAGCGTGGGACGCAAAGTGAGCAAGAAAATACATGAGATAAAAAAAAAAAGATGATGAGAGGATCAAGATGGGATGGAGAGAAGAGAAAGCAGAAAAGGAGAGGGAGGGCTGGTGGCTCTCCTTTTGTCTTGAGCTGCAGTCTGTTTCATTAGCACACCAGCCAGCCCACCCTCCTCCTCCTCCTCCTCCTCGCTGGCTTCCTAGCCCCAGACGGTAGGCCTGGTTACTGTCCTAATGGCAGCTCTGTATTCATTATCACCTCCGCATACGCCTCCACCCCCCAACTCTGCACGGGATGG
>VUQH01011976.1:9330-30690 GCA_015106775.1 Etroplus canarensis
TCTATAGATTATATCAAAAAGTAAAGATAAATATGATAGATGATAATGGTTCACAACAGAAATTTTACAGCCCTGTACATCAAAATGACATAATGTAATGTACCCTCTGTATGAGACGTGCTACCTGGGAATCTTGACACAGAAGCCATCTGCAGATGTGATCTAGCATCATTAGTACCAACTCTATCTTTCCCTCAGCTCCTCTCTTACTTGAATCATACTGTCATTGAATTGCACCTTTTCCTCTCTGAATAATTTGAGTGGTTATTGATGGTCCTTCTCTGTCTTTAGTCCACATTCCTCCAGCACCTCCATTGGCTCCTGGAGGCCCGGCTCCTCCACCAGCTCCTCCTCCACCCCCTGGCCCTCCTCCAACAACTGGCATCCCTCCCCCTCCAGGACCACCTCCTGGAGGACCTCCACCAGCTCCACCACTTCCCACTGCAGGAGGTGGAAATGGCATTGGTGGTGGTGGAGGAGGGGGAGGTGGGGGCCTGGCAGCTGCCCTAGCAGGAGCTAAACTCCGCAAAGTTTCCAAAGTATGTATCAAATTTTACAGTGAGTGCTTTTTGTCTAGACTTTTACTTTGTAGCTGCTACCAAAGACAAGATTAACGTACTGGTAATAGACAAAACACTGACTCCCATCATGTGCTTTTCTAATTATGGACATGATGTTCTGCTGTTGTATTGATATAATAATGAGAGCTGTTCAGACTGCGAGATGATCATCCATCTTTTGCTATTTGCTGCCCTCAGCAGGATGATGGAGGATCTGCAGCTCCAATAGGCAGAACTGACTCCAGCCGCAGCAGCAACTCATCCATTGGAGGAGGAGGAGGAGGAGGAGGAGGAGGAGGAGGTGATTTGATGGGTGAAATGAGTGCCATCTTGGCACGAAGGTACATAAAAATCCAGATTTAATAATAAGATTTATATTAAGTAGTTTTGATCTGCATTTATGTAATACTTGGTTAATTATTGTATTAAAAACTAATTCAGTGTTGTATTCCGTCAACTTTTCCAACTTTTTTTTTTTTTTTAATTATCAGGAGAAAAGCTGCAGACACTGGAGAGAAGCCACCTGTGAAAACACAAGATAATGTAAGGGTCTGCTTTTTGTCAACTTATTTTACAGAGACCTATTATATTCATCTCCAGCTCTGCATTTTTATTCTAGGTCTTTGTTCAAGTAGTTTTGCATTCACAGTGCAAATAACCCTTATTTTTCTTCTAATGGGCCTTGGTGCTGCCCCTTAGTTCATCCAGTAACTTAAAGAAGCCATTTTATATCCTTTCCCCCTCCCTTCAAGACATCTTTCTTCTGATTGGTTGCACCTCATAAACATAAGGTTTAAATACAGGTGGATGGGGCTTTTGAACTTACATTGACAGCTCCATAGCACCATTCAGAGCCCAAGAGTAGAAGAAACTGAAACAGCTGAAAATGAGATTTTTACTTGCCTTTTCACATAACCTGACCTTATTATTTAAAGCTTTGGCCTTATAACAATATTGTTTTAACACAATACTAATCATATATCAGGAGATAAGGAATAGCACAATAAGTTCCTTTTATGTAACACCAAAGAAATGTAAAAAGTGACCAAATACTGAAGAGGATGGATGGCTTAAAAAATAGAAATAGGCTGAGGATGACTCACTCTTAACAGAAGTCCCTGGTATTTTTTTTCTCTACAGGATGATTCAGAGTCTCAAGGTCAAAGTGGTGAGAACTGAACAGTTTTGTCTGTAGCATACCACCTACGATCATTCTGATGTAAGTAAAAATCAGCAACTCATGTTTTCATACATTCTCTCTTTCAGACACCATTAGAAGACCCTGGGAAAAATCTTCAATGACCAGGTAAACCTAGACACATGCTGCTGTCATCAGTAAACCTGTAACCCTCAATGTCAACTCACCCTGTTCATCAGTTTGTGTATGGATTTTTGTGACCACGCCTATATCGGTGGACAATTTGTGTGTGTGCGGTTGAATGTCATCCATTTTCATTCTAAGAGCCAGAGTGTGTGTCTCACTAACAGGAATAACTCCATCCCCAAGAGCATGGACTCCACTTCCCCATTGCCCCAGGGTTCCAGGTACACATGTTGCCCCATTCAGTCATTACCTTAGCACCCCTTGCTTTATTTTTCCCTCTCAACCTACACACTGGGGTAGCTTAGTTTACAGTTATAGCACCATCTAATGGATCAGAGAATGGCATGCGCCCAAGGGAACTGTAGATGTACTGGCTGAGTTTGTCGTCTCTAAGAACTGAATAATAAAATGGAGGCCTGGGTGTATGATTCATGCTTATTTTCATGTCAGTTCTCTCAGCTGGGGTGGGTGCTGTCCTCTTGTGAACTACAGAATTCTTCAATATCTTTTGATTACTTGCTTGTCTGTATATTATAGTTCAGAACTGTCTATGTAGCTGTAGTGGGTAAAAGATAGATAAAGCCATACAAGTATATTGTTATTAGAATAGCACCAACTAGATTAATATCAGACAGTAATTTATGGATTATCAGCATCCTCAAGACTGAGAAAGGTAGGTTGATCAGCTAACATAGATTAACCCACATTTCATCTTTGGGGGATGAATTTCTGTATTTTCCATTTACTGTTCCTTCATTCTTTGTATTATGGTGATGCTTTTTAATTGTATGTGGTGTCGTTTCTGTGGGAAAAAGTATAAAATAGTTTTATTTGAAATGTTACACATTTTTTGTAATTTAACCGCTGTACACCACCACAGTGGCTCTTGAACTATCAATCAAGATGTGAGTGAAGTGCAGACTTTTAGCTTTAATTCAAGGGGTTTAAAAAAGTATTGCATGAACTGTTTGGGACTTGCAACCATTTTATACATTGTTTTCAGAGGCCCAAAATAATTGTACAAGCTCATACATTTTTAAATATAAGGACTGTTTTTAATAATTGCATAAAAAAGTCCTTCTCAGTCAGTGACTGACTAACTGAAGTTTAGGACCCATGGACATCCCAAAATACTGTGTTTCCTCCTTTGAGATGCTCTGCCTGGCCTTTACTGCAGCTGCTTTCAGTTGCTGCTTGTTCGTGGGTCTCTTTGCCTTCAGTTTTGTCTTCAGTACCTTGACCATTAAAGAATATCCTATTTATTTTGCCTTAAGAAACTCTTATGTTGCTTTTGCATATGCTTTGGGTCATTATCCATTTGTGCTGTTGGGTACAGTCTGATCAGTTTTGAAGCATTTAGCTAAATCTGAGCAGAGTGTATAACCCTGTACACTTCAGAATTCATCCTACTACTTATGTCAGCAGTCACATCATCAATAACTTGCATTAGCGCCCATATAGGCCCATGTCATAATATTGCTTCCACTGTATTTAACAGCTTATGTTGTATGCTTCAGATCATGAGCTGTTTCTTTTCTTCTCCATACTTTTCTCTTCCCATCATGCTGGTACAAGTTAATCTTGGTTTCATCTGCCCATTTTTTTCTATAACTGGGCAGTCTTTTTTTATGTTTTCTGGCACAATAGAAACTGGCCTCTCTGTTCTTAAGTGTAACCAGTGGTTTGCACCTTGTTGTAAACCTTCCGTATTTACATTCATGAAGGTGCCTCTTGATTGCAGACTTTGCCAAAGATACACCTTCCTCCTTCTAAGTAGTCTTAACTTGGCTAGATGTAATGAAGGGGTTTTTCTTACACAATAAATGAATTCTATGATCAAGCACTGGTGTTACTGAGCTGGCCAGTGCATTTCTTCTTTTTAAGAAAGTATCAGATTGTTGTTTTGGCTGCTCTTGAAATTTTTGCTATCTCTCTGACAGGTTTAGATTAGATTTTCACCCAGTAGCCTCTTCCGTTTGCATTGAGATCTCTTTAGATCTCCTATTGAGAGTTTCAGTAAATGGCTACCAAATCCAAGTTCAACACTCTTTGTTCAACATTGTTTGCCTGTTTCCTGTTGTTTCTCACCTGGCCATGAAACTGCTTATCAGTCAATTGTCCCATTACTTTTGTGCTTCTGAAAATGGGGAACTGTCCATAAAAATGGCTGTAATCCCAAAATGGTTAATATAATACTTTTGTCATGCCCCACTGAATTAAAGTTGAAAGTCTGCACTTAAATCACATCTTGACTGTTTGCTTTAAAATCCACTGTGGCGGTGTACAGAGGTTTAACTTACAAAAGATGGGCTGTTGTTGAAAACCTTATAGACCTAACTGTGTTTGTATTTTTTGTTTCTTCTCTTCTTACAGGGTGAAGGGTGCAAGCAACAATAATGAAGCAAGTGGAGCAGATGACTCAGATTTAGAGAAAATGAAACAGGTAAATTTACTCATCAACTCAACATTATCAGCTCTTACCTAAAAGAGATACACTTGAATGTTGATTTTTGTCTCTACTAATCTGAATTCTTGTCATGTAAATTATAGTCCAGGTTTCTCGAAAGTCAGTTTCTGATATGGACTGTTTTACAATAATCTGGCATCTAAATACAATATTTGACTGCACTCTCTGGTCACTTTTCACACTGTTCATAAGCTGCTGTTGGATTTTATCTACTGTGTGTGGGATTTGTTCACATAGCTACATTTAGGAAGTGGTGTCTCCGTCTATTAAAATATAGCTGCCATGAAATGAAAACTCTGACCTCATACATGATGTTGCTTTTGTACTTTGTAATCTTGCACATATCTTGCATGCACTGTGGTTCAATGGCTTATAACCAATGAAGCTGAGAGGAAGATAAACATAAAAGTAACCTATGCCTGACGGCAGCATTATGTATCCCAGGTCTAAAAAGGGCTTAATCGTAGCAGGTGTTTAGAGAAACCTAAATTCTTCAGATCAAGACAGATGCATCATCTACTGACACAATACAAAAAAAATACATTGGTCCTTGGAGAAGAATGATGACCAATTTGTTGCATATACACAGATTTTGCAGCAGCCTTGTTACTTCATACGAACACATTCTCTGGTTACCCAAATTAACTGGTTTCTCAGAACTACCACTGCATCACCATGACTGATAATTTGCCCATTTTTCTGCAGGAGATCTTGGAAGAAGTGCGGAAAGAACTACAAAAAGTCAAAGAGGAAATTATTGGAGGTGGGATTGCACAGAAAAATTTCTTGAATTTTTCATTTTGTTTCATTATAAACTATTTCAGGTAGTTAATGCATGTCTCTCTTTTTTGCTTTCACAGCCTTTATTCAGGAGCTTCAGAAGAGAAGCACATAGTTCTGCTGAGTGTCATGTGTAATGGAGAGATGTGATAGATGGAGATGTTTGAGGCATGCTGAGGCCTCTCCTCCACTGTACCCTCTCATGTAGCCCAGGGATTTCTCTTTATCTTCTACACGTTTTCTCTTTTTTCTCTTACACAAACACATGTGAGCATACATGCTTATCTGTACAACATGCATATTCACTTCATGTAAATGGTAACCGAGGGAACCTCCTCAAGTCGCCATTGGGCACTTTTGACGATCACTCACTTATATTGCAGCAGTGACGATTCCATCTGTACCATCTCTTCCTATTCAGTCATCCCGTCCCCTCGTGCCGTCTGTGTGTTCTGCTCATCTGAACCATTTCAGAGCGCATAGCTGAAGCCACAGTTGCTTTTCCAGTTCGTCATCTTTAACCCTCTTTGTTGCAGAAATCCTGCTACTCGTGTCCTCTCCCTTCTGCTATCAGATGCACCATTTTACTGATAGAGAGGTCTTCAGTATTCAGGCACTGTATTAATTATATTTTTACTGTAATAGCAAGATGCCGGCATGCTGGGATCATTTTTCTCCCTTTCTCAGTTGGAATAAAAATGTTGAGACTTCTTCTAGTGGGTTACTGTCTGCAATGGCAGTTTGGGGGCAACAAAAATCAGATGGATCAGTGAAGCAATCTTCTTCATTACTTCAGCATTTCTCACTGAAGTGGACTGAGCTCCCAGCAGTGGCTAAGAGCTAAAACAGCACAACCCAAGCCTTCACACTGCTGCAACACAGAGATGCTAGAGGAAGAGGAGACAAGCAAAGGGAAACTAATGTACAACCTGAGTGCTGTGAAAGAGGAGTGCGTTGTAGTTTTACAATGTGTGAGAAACTTATTCTCTTTGCATTGCACTTGTTCCAGAGGAAGTGTGTCTTTGTGCCACACTACCTTCATAGACTATTCCCTCTCAGTCGAAATGAGACATTATTTGTTGACCGGTACAGTGGTCCCACTGTCCACTGTGCTTTCACTTGTTTTCTTCCATTCTAGCTCTGTTTTCTAATTTTGAAACATGAAAAATGGCCATGATGAGGTCAATTAATTTGGCCATGACCAACTGCCTTGAGAATAAATATATATATATATATGGAAAATTATATATTTGTTTTGAGGGAAATGTTAGCAAAAATGAAATGGTGTTTCTATTTTAATTGAAATGACTGGTGAATGGGGATTTCATTTTCTTTTTTTTCAATGATTGTTTTCTTATAAAATATGTTTTTGGGTTTGTTTCTTTTTTTCTAATAGAGTCTAGGCTTTTTACACTGAAATATAAAGAAAACAGCTTAGAGACACTGGATTAGAAATGCCTTTATAGTTGAAATACAGCTGCTTCTTGAAACGCATTACTTTGTCTGGAGTCATCTATTCTGTTTCCCTGTTAAATATTTCTTTGAATTTTATGAACTGCAAACTTCGTTCAGTTAAAGTCCAAACTCATCTGTGCATTAAAACATTTAGCTAGAGCTTGGATAGTAGTGAAATGGCAAAAATCAACCACATAAGATTTACCACCTAAGAGGAAAAAATGAATTGTGGCTTCAGTACAGTCGGGCTGTTTTTACCTTTAGGGTGAGTTAAGCTTTTTCTTTTTTTTTTTACTTATTTATTTTACAATAAGAACAAAGGCACAATCATACACAAAAAAGAATCTTAAAAAAAACTCATGAAAAAGGAAAAAGTAAAACTGTTTATACATACATTGTCTATTCTCCCCAACTTATTTCCTTCATTTGTAGATTTTGGATGTAAATTTGCATTTACATCAAAAGTTAGTTATTCTCTCTCTTTCTCGATATCCTGCTAGTATTTCTGATATATTTGTGAAACCTCCTTGAAAGCCACAATCCCGTCAACGCAAATCAGAGGCATTAGTTTATCTGGATACAAACACAGGTGTTCAAAAGAATTTTTTAACCTTCCAATTATCTTTTCCACAAAGGATGATTAGTTAATTTTCTGAGAAAAAACAGAATTTTCTAGATTAAAAAGGAAAAAATGGCAAATTTGTGAAAGAAAAAATCTTGCACATATACCAGAAAATGAAACGCATCCTTCACTCTCCAAGGATCAATGGCACAACATAGACACTGCCTGTACACAGGGAATGGTAGATGCCAAGGAGGGGGTGTTGACACAGGATGCTTATGATAGTATAGTGATTCTGGACTAAAGTTTCCTTTTTGCTTTTGGGGCAGAGTCTGTGTCCTTCCAGAGATCCCTACATGCTTTCAGAGTGGGAAGAGACCGAGCCGTTTCTGCCACCATTGGGGATTTTGGACAGAAGATCAGCCATAGCCACTGCTATCCATCGATGAAGTGTAGAATGAAAATATATTGAAAAGTGTAATGTAATAAGACCATTCAAATTTGGCAAATGCACAGCAAAAGTGATGAGCAAAGCAGTTGGATTCCTTGACCAAAAAACTATTACCTGGTGGCTTTTTCTGGCAAATTTGCCACTTTTTACAATTAAATTTGACACATCAAAAAATTTGTCAGGTTTTTCTTGAAATTTTGCCAATTTTTCACATAAATTTGACTTATGTAAAAAGAAATTGCCATTTTTTTCTTGTAGCTCTGCTGCTTCTTTCCTTGTAAATTTGCTGCTTTTTTTCTCTTGTAAATTTGGATGTTTTTCAGTCAATATGGCAAATTTTTTTCGCAGAAATTTATGACTGACCTCAAAAATTTACCACTTTTTTCTCAAATTTTACTTCGCGCAAAAATTTGCTGCTTTTTTCCTTGTAAATTTGGATGTTTTTCTGGCAATTTGGTACATTTTTTTTCACATAAATATACGACTTACCGCAAAAAATTTACCACTTTTTTCTTGTAAATATTCCACTTTTTTCACGTAGGTATTTTCTCTGAAGGGTTAATAGAAATAATGTAGGCTGTTGGAAACTTTAAAAAAAAGTGTTACTGGTTACGGAACTGACGTTCGTGGCCGAATAATGAGTTGGTTTCATACACTGTAGTACAATATATGAAACTTGAATGAGTGGAGACAGGTTTTTCTATTATTTTTTCTGATTCAACTGGAGAACTTATGAATTGCTGGTAGCTTTCGGGGCAGAGTCTGTGTCCTTCCAGAGATCCCTACATGCTTCCGGAATGGGAAGGCTCTGAGCCGTTTCCGCCGCCATTGCGGATTTTGGACAGAAGATCAGCCATAGCCACTGCTATCCATCGATGCAGTGCAGAAAGCGCACACAGAAGGGGGCGTATCTTTAACATTTTCACTGATACATTTCGATAACACGACCAAGCAACCAGCATTTTGCCTGTTTAAAACCGTGTTGTTGTTTTCACCGACTGGCTCCGACCTACACGTACGGTGAGGAGGTCGTAGCTAGCGCGGTGCTGCTGCTGCTGAGCTAGCGAGCTGCACGGCCAGAATTTCAGGACTCTGGAGAAGCCCAAAGAAACCACCATGGCTCAAATCCTGCCTATCCGCTTCCAGGAGCACCTGCAGGTATGTGGGCAAATCTAACGGTCTAAAAGTTAAATGTTCCCCGACGTTCTCACTCTTCCCGTCGCTTGACAGCTTGCTAGCCGAGCTAAACGTCAATCCCCGCAGCAAATGAATGACCTCCCCTCCCCCGTTTAGCCAGCAGCTAACAACTAGCTTTTCAGCCCAGCTCCTCATTCATTGCACTGATGCTGCTCCACAGAGGATCAGAAACTAGTTCACATTAATCACCTTTTCTGACCTTGAGGGACTATTTCTTAGTGTCTGACCTGTGAATGGCCACGTTTAGAGTCGCTCAGTGTAGCTGACGGTTAACATTTGTACGTCGTGAGGGATGTTCGAGGCATTTAATTAAAGCCAAGCAAGACATTAAAGTCGCTGACCTGGATAATATAGCGTCGCCAGTATAGCTGTTTAATACAGCTGTTATGTGCCGCGCGAAACACTAAAACCCGGCTGGCCGTGAAACAGCGGTCAGCTGCAGTCCTAATAGATCCTTACACGTCACACACAAACGGTATGTCACGACAGGCCATTATTACAGCTGACTGGAGAGTCAGGTTATACTGTGAGGTTTTCTGACTGAAATCTAACCCCATTCATCTGGGGTCAACTGAGTGGTCCACTCTTTATACTCCTGCATACACATTCATGTACGATAAGCTAAGCTAATCCTTTATTAGTCCCACAAAGGCAAATTTGAATTATATACAGAAGCAAATAGTCATTCAGTCATGAAAATGTACGTAAGCTAAGTACACAGTTAATTAAGCAACAAAAACTACATCCTCAAAGGTACCATTACACATATTTACACAACTTAAATAAAATAAGTGTCCCTATAGCGTAGCAGTTTAAACATTTGCCTTACAAGCGAAAGGTTCCTGGTTCAGTTCCAGCTGGGGACACAAGTCCCTCTCACCATGAAGGGTTGCATCAGGAAGGGCATGTGGCATAAAACCTCTGCCAAATTGCCGATGCGGATTAATCTGGCAGTGAGTTGACATATTTACTAGTGGTGGAGGGAAAAAATCAATACTGTATCATATCTTATTATGTAAATAAAAATTGAAGGTTTTAGTACCAAAATCCATTCTTTTTTCAGTCCACCCACGTAATCCTTGTATATTTTCAAATTCTTAAGTTGCTGAAGTGTCTGCAGAACTTTGGCTGTACAAGCTGCACTGTTCAAAATCCATGTTTCGGTACTGTATAACATGCATATTTACATTCAGTTAAGTTGGATGAGACTTTAATACAAACTTTTTTATTGTCATTTATGACAGGTTTTAATTACAGTGCTCTTTGTCTGCTTGGTAATCCCATTTTACAGCAGCAAAAATGACTAAAGTGAGAGGAACACACTGAACTTTATCTTAATCGATTGAACAGATATCGACAAAGTTTGCCTTTGGAGATATAATTTGCAGTTGGAAAAAAAGGTGGCATATGGTATGTATTTTATTGCAATACTCAGCATATCACAAAATGTTTAAACTCATATCAAATCATGATTTAAATGTCTAGATAATACTGTATCGCAGGGTCTCTGGTGATTCCCACATCTAATATGTACACATAGACAATGATTTTAAAATTCCATGATTCCACATGGATGTGGATATTGGCATTGTAATGTATATATGTTGCATGTGGATATTTATATTGAACAGTAGTGTGTATTGGTGTGTGTAGTCTACTGGGAGCAGTGCTGATTGTAAAGTCTGACAGCATCAAGAACAACTCACACACTGTCACTACTGGAGCTTTTCAGAGTGTCAGTAATTAATATAAATAATTCATAGATTTATTTCAGTCTGTACAAAATTTGCTCCAAATATAGACAAGAGAAACAACAAAACTCAAAAAATACAGTCATATAATTCATTTATAATATAAATTTTATATTAATATAGGCTGAAGCCTCAGCTTGTGATCCCTAGCCATCTGATAACATTTATTATTCTAAATAAATAACTGATGAATGAAATATAGCACAAATCACTCATCTCCCAAAGTGTTACTTCCTTTACTGAACTTCCTTTACTGAAGTTTCTTTTAACATCATCTGTTTTTGAAAGGGTACAAGACATTTTTACACATTTGTCTAAAGGCACTAAATGTTATACATGTTTCAGCTCATTACTACAACTGTCCCACAAATTCACCCCTTTAAAAGAAACGCAGTGCAGTTTTTCATTAGTCCTCACTGTTTTTGTTTTTTTGTTTTTTTTAAAAAATGTGAATATTTGTCTTAAATCATGTTTAATCTCTTCATGTTTGGATACTTTTGGGTAGTTTGATATATTATATCAGTCTTGTTAAATCTGCTGGTACATCTCAGCTTCTGGCTGTTTTGCATTTACCCAGAATTCATTAAATCAAGCACAGAACCTCCATGGAGAGCTCTTTTTACACCATGCCCTTGTACCTTGGATGACCTTTTGCCAGGCTGCTATTTGTTTTGCAGCTGTTTTTACAATCACTGAATTGATAAGTTAAGGACCATAATGACAATAAGCCCTTCTTTTGTCATCCTTGGCATGTTTTGCAGTATAGAAATATATTAGAGAGACACACATTGTTTATGTTTTTGTCCCGGAAAAACCTGACGAAGCCAGTTCCAACTGAGATTTCAGTGCATCCCTACCTACAGTGTACTGTGTGCCATGGGAAAACATTAAAACAGTTCTTCTCTTCATATGTAAGCTCCAGAACTTGGGGATCAACCCAGCCAACATTGGATTCAGCACTCTTACCATGGAGTCTGACAAGTTCATCTGTGTAAGAGAGAAGGTTGGTGAACAGGCCCAGGTCGTCATCATTGATATGGCTGATCCTAACAACCCCATTCGTCGCCCCATATCTGCCGACAGCGCCATCATGAACCCTGCCAGCAAAGTTATTGCCCTAAAAGGTAAGGTCCAGGCTTAAATGCATCTTAGCACTGTTACCATATAGCAAGTGTGCTAGGAATTTCAGAGCACATGAACTAAGCAGTAAGCAGCAAAAATTTTGGCTGGTAACATACCTTGCTATTTTGTTTTTTTAAATACGCCGGTCCATTTGTGTAAATTTTGTTTGTGTTGTCAGTCAGTTATGTAGCTGTCACAGTCTGCTTTTCGTTTTGATGTTCATATGTAGACCACCCCATTTTGTTTGTCAAAAACGACAAGTAATTAAAGAACAGTGTATAGAAATACATATGTGCTACATTTAAAATTGATGTTTTAGCTCAAGTAGCAGTAGCACTAGTAAATTGTCATGCTGTCATGAATGCTTTGTCTATTTTGCTTGTTTTTGCTCTTTTTCATTTCTTACTGCTTTCTTATGTTTGCAGACGGTGAGTTGAATTTTATGTATCATGAGTTGTCAAAGTGATCCTGTATGCACTGTCTTGAAATGTTTGCACAGTTCTGAAAGTTATTTAAATGCTTGAATTTATGGTAATAATATTAGCAGAGCATAACAAAATTAAGACAGTAGCTTGAAGGACCATTTCTTTTTTGTTTGTGTTTGCTTGTTCGTCCCTTTTGCTACGCTGTATATATATTTTATATTACAGCTGACCATTCCTAAAACACTCTGTGCTTCATTTTCATATTGTCCTGAAGTTAATGACAAAGAAAGGCATTTGAAAAGCTGAAAGCTTACAGACTAAACATTGCCTTAGAAAGGTAATAAATTACAGATAATCCTGCTCATGTGTTTTTCACTAATGTTGTCATGAGGTAATCATAAACTGTGTCTATGTTGGTAATGCAGTTGAATTACTGCACTGATATGGTGCTAAAAACATTAAGAAGCTGATTCACAAATGTAAATCAGTCTACATCTTGATTAACAGTAAAACTACTGCATTCAATTATACAATTCCTGAGTGTTTTTTTTATAAGTTATCATCTACAACTAGAAGGCACTCACGTAATACATAAACACCTGAGTCAGACAATTGTCTAAACTAAATAAAATCT
Organism: Etroplus canarensis; assembly: GCA_015106775.1. NCBI lineage: Eukaryota > Metazoa > Chordata > Actinopteri > Cichliformes > Cichlidae > Etroplus > Etroplus canarensis. The sequence continues at coordinate 22,059 of VUQH01011976.1, forward strand.
GGGAAAAGAAAAGTCAGATGAATATTTTGAAATCCTGAGATGCCTTGGAAAATGGTTGGTAGTAATATATAATGCGTATTTGTGTCGTAAAAGTGAAAAATTATGCAGTCATATTAACAACTGGAAGCTGTCAAACTACTGTGGCAGTAGCACAGGGAAATGTACAATAACTGTAAATAATTGAGAATAACTCATTAATGAATAAAAGAAAACTGAAGCTGACACACATTTTAACTGTTCTGTTTTTTTAGTTATTCTTAATTAGACCTTTTCAGCTTCAAGCAAGATAGTGAAACTCAAACTCAGACTTTAGTTGTTGATGCTAGAAAATCAGTGGTTTAGCACTATCATAGTATATGCAACTATAGCGGCAGTGTCAAGTTTTTTCGAACACTTAGACTGATGCCAGCCTCGTAAATCACAAAAATGTCCTGCTGAGTATGCAGGTACAGTTTTGGCTGGTTTCCCCCAGGACACCGCAGAGATTGAAGCTAAATGCTCTGCTTGTCTTTGGACACTTTCATTGAGACTACATAATTATGTTCATTCTTACCTTGTGAATACTTATATGGCTGACAGGTTTTCAGGAATTATGCACGTTTTCATGCTTTGAATGCGTATTATTATACTTTGTTTAAGTTGGGATTAGAACTACAGGTCATTTATATTATGTCAGAGGATTAGTGACTTATAAAACTTTTCATTCTCAGTGTGTTAATTAGGGTTCAGGAACAGCTTCGTATATTCTAGATGGCAAAACTCATTTCCACTTCACACATCTCATTGTACTTCTGTAGGCATTTATTTTACAATGCACTATACCCACAGTATTCCCAAAAACGCTCAGAAATGTTACTATGCTGTCAGTCATATGCTTTATTACAAGTTAAATACAGGGTCTAATTGGTTTGGGCCAGACTGAGTCTAATGAGCCCAAAGAAGTCTTTCCTCCTGTGAGACTGAACTGGAGGAAATGAACAGAATGGGTGTGAGTGCATCTGTCCAGTATCCTTCTCATCATCACATCTGTTTGTGTTCTTTGTGGCCTTGCTAATCTGCATTCAGACCCAAACCGCATTCCCATATCCCTTATTTTGGGATTAATTTTCAACATGAATCCCTTAAGAGCTATAACAACATGCCGGGAGTTTTATTTCTCTAGTAGGTTGTGTGGGTGGAGGGCTCGGCACAGGCCATAAAATAGTCATTTTAAACGTGTGCTTTGCACCATGTCATGTTAGTAGACAGGCGTCAGCTTCTAACTGATGTGGTGTTTCTTGAAAAGATTGGTAGAGAATTGAAATATTGAACCAACACAATGTGAAAAATAACTGTTGAGCCATTGGAGAAGCACAGACAGCGTAGTACTGTTGGTATTTCCAATCAAGCACCAGTACTACATTTAAAAATGCAACCTGCTGCACTGACACCAGCATATTTTTACATGTGCTTTTAAAGCTAGAGCCCAACTTGGATTTTTAGGGCTAATGCCAATTTTTAGGCAGTAAAAAAGAAAAAAAATGCATATCAGTCAGTCTGCACATACATCTGCATTATGTTCTGTAAAAAAAAGTTAAGGTTTTCATGTCAACAAATGTCACACAATATAATCACATTTATATGCATGTATATGCTGACCAATACATCAGTAGGGCTCCAACTGAGACAGTGAAATGATATGGGAGTAGACCAGTTTGACTGATAGTCACGAGTTTAACATTAGAATCTTCAACATTCCAAAGTCCCTAGAAGCACTGTAGGGGCCATTCTGACTCCATCCTGAAACAACAGCAGCAATGGCAAAGATGTCATCATTCTTAAAGATGTAAAGTTGTTAATGTTTGTCTGATAGTTCTAATTCTAAGTAAAATTTATCAAAATAAGTATTTAAGATTAAATTTTAGGGACTCTATTTTTTAAAAATTATTTAGACCTCATTACAGATCGTATTGGTAAAAATATTTTAGAATCCAATAATAAGCAAAGGCTTAACAAAGAACACAATAAAAACACAGCTAAAGAATGCAATTGGTGTAGAAGAACTTTATGGAAAAGTTAAAAGCTAATTTTGGATGATGTGTTGTTTTAGTTACAATAAAATGAAGAAGGTAGGCTATAAAAAGAGCACTCAGTGTGAAACAGATTGAATAGGTCGTTGCCTGAATTTGAAATTAAATAGGAAACTTTACCTGTCCATCCATCCATCCATTTTCTTTCACTTATCCTATTCTGGATCTGGGGAGGAGCTGGAGCCTATCCCAGCTGCCATAGGGAGAGAGGAGGAATACCCCCTGTACAGATTGCCAGCCTGTCACAGGGCTAACACAGAGAGAAACCCATTCATGCTCACATTCACACCTACGGCCAATTTAGAACATGTCTTTAGACAGTTGATGGAAGCTTAAGTACCCAGAGAGAACCCACACAGGCACAGGAATAACATACAAACCCCACACAGAAATCCACTCTGCCTTATGTGGGATTTATGGTACAGCACACGTGTCTGCCTGCGTTAGTATTTGCCTACATAGAGCCAACGCAGAGGGGAAGGCAATCAACTCAGGCGTGCAGTCCTCTAAAAAGCCAACTACAGCAAGTATAACTAGACACGAATGACGCAATGTGTAGGTCAAATGCTAATTGGTTCAAAAGTAGTTTGGGACAGGAAAGGAGCAGTGGCAAAGTTCCCAGTATAGAGGGAAAAGCCTGAAAAAAACCACTACGGGGCTGAATGGGTCAGGGATGGCCCAGAGAGGCTGCAGTGGATAATTTACATTGTTATAAACATTATTTCACTTCATCTCTTTGTATACCTCAGATTTTTGCTGAAGGACCAAAAACCACAAGCAAGAGCAGCCCACAGACTGGTTATTTGTGACACTAGCCCTGGTGACAATAAATGCTACAACATGTAGAAAACCTGTCCATAGCTCCCTACGTACTGCCAGCATGCTACCAATACAGTACCGTTAATGAGCCTTTAGTCTGCAGCCCTTCACCTCCTCAGGTCTAAAAGCAGTCCAAGTTGGCTACGCTGCCTGGATTTCACTCTTTACTTGCTCAGATTTCTCAGCCCAGCTAAGGTTTCTGCACTGCTCTGTACAGTCAGCAGCCTACCCAGTTCTACAGGCATCCAGTCATCCAGTCTCCCCAGCTGAATATTCCATTCCTGACCCATTCAGCCCTGTAGCTGTTATTCATCTTTTATCTTACAGTCCCCTATATGCTCATCTTTTGATGTCATCTAGTTAGCGATGGCTCATGATCTAGCGGCCTTCATATCAGAATGTGTGTAAACAGTACATGTTGCTTGGCAAACAAGCATGCAACTGAATGCAGTATTTTCCATTGATATCTATAGGAGTCACAGTGCCCTCCTCAGCGGTTCTAGGATTAAGTGGTCGGGATACAAATTAAAAAAAGATTACAAAGACCCCAAACTTCGCTATATGATGAAACCTATCTCAGGAAGTCAGGGAATATGAGTTAAATTATTTTAAATTACAAAGGAGTCAAAGTGACCCTCTTGGCGGTTCTAGCATTAAAGATTTTTTTGTAAGAACTGATTCAGTTACTCCAGTCATTCATTGGCAATGCAAATTAATCTACCTAGACTCTCCCACAGATATTTGGCCAGCAATGTGCTATGCCTCATGGAGTTGCTTTGCATTGTGAGGGAAAAAAAAAGTTGAGCCATGTTCAGCTTTTTTGTTGGCTGCCGTTTGCTGTGCCCGACACAGTGACCTCATTGAAGTGAATGTGGGAGCTGCATTTCTTTGATGCAATGCTAATGTCAATCTAAGCACAGTCTGAGTTTCTCAAATTAAAAATCTCTTTTATTATTAAGTGTTCTCATATTTTCTGCTCACATTGTCACCACAGGTTTGTGTATTTAGATGCATCTGAATGTGTTTTATGTTAAGTTTATTGCATCAGATGTAACTGAATGCAGATCCACCATTTGAAGTGGTTGCCCTTTTGTTGGTCATGCCCCTTGTTTTGACACTGGTACTGGCTTTTCGTATGGTCCGTCAGTGTTACTCAAAAAAAAATCCCTGACTTTGGAATAGGTATCCCCAAATTATATGTTTCCTCCCAAACTCTGCTGTGGATTGTGTGTATGTGTGCCATAGCTTTAGTCACTGGACTGATGATTTTTTTTTTTTTTTTCTGTTACTGTCTAAAATTTTGGCGGGGTGGGGGAATATCATGTCAATATGACTTCACATTAACCACGGCTCTAAATATTTTCAGCTGCAAAGACCCTGCAGATCTTTAACATTGAAATGAAGAGCAAGATGAAGGCTCACACGATGACAGATGATGTGACCTTCTGGAAGTGGATCTCTCTCAACACAGTTGCCCTGGTCACAGACAACGCAGTCTATCATTGGAGCATGGAGGGGGACTCTCAACCAATCAAAGTTTTCGACCGTCACTCCAGCCTCGCAGGCTGCCAGATCATCAACTACCGCACTGATGCCAAACAGAAGTGGTTGCTGCTCATTGGCATTTCTGCACAGGTAAATTAACCGTGTGTTAGGAGAGTTACTTCAACTTTAATTTTGATACTACTCTTTGTGGTAAAGTTTTTCTTTCTGAGTAATATTGTCACATTTTCAAAAAATACCTATTGCATTGGAGAATGGTAGTACAGCATTACTGTGTGGTATAAGGAGCAAAATTTATCAGACTTCAACAGTTTCTGTAAAGCCCCTGTCACACCTTGATGATTTATCCAGCGTGTCCTCACATATGAAAAATTTGGCAGATATGCTGGTGTACGTGGAATAAATTATTGGTAAGTTTTGTATAAGTTAAGAGCACGCTGGTATATGTCGTAGTATGGCAAGGTCGCTGAAAAATTTTGAGCGTGCACAAAATTTCCGACGTATGCCAGCATATGGCTCATATGTCCCACATATGCAAGTTATGCAAGCGTTGACACACGTCACTCGTAAGTTACTCATAAATCGAAATACGCCAAAATAATGTTTGACGTACCCAAAACTTATTTTTAACCTATGAGTAAACTGCTTTGAACCTATGTGTAACTTGTATTGAACTTATCTCCAAGCATATTTACATATGTAGAGTATTTGCGGTGTTCTGGACGACCACAGCAGTTTTTTCTAACTTACAGCTACCGTATAATGGCATATTGGCTGAGAGTAAGGGTCAGCCACGCGCGCTCTCTCTCTCTCTCTCTTCCTCACCTTGTTGGCTCCTCACTTCAGGAATTCCCTCCAGCTGACAGTAATCTACAGACTCACCTGCCACTCAGACCATTCCTGGATATTATTCTTCCTCAGACTTTCTGCCTGCAGTAACTCAAAGGCTTGAGACTGAGTACAATCTTTTATTGCTTCAGAGACTGTAAGCATTGCTTCTCGCACAGCACTTAGAGCCTGTGTTGTTTTCTGTTTCAGTGACTCTTTAGCCACTGGCCTTTAGTTTCCCGTTGTAGTGATTGGTGTTATTTCTTTGGAGCCTTTGTTTGCTTAGCGACTGTTGCTGCTAGCCCTGGTGTTGTCGCTTCATGCTTGTGTTGACCAACCTTAGTTTTCTTTTGATTCTTGTCTTTTCATGCGTTTAAAGCTAACCTCAGTTGCATTGGTTTTCCCTCAGTGTTATTAGTTAAAGCTTTAGTCAGCCCCCTTTGTTGTGTACCTGTGTTTGAGTCCATAAATAAATAAATTGTGAAATTATGACAGTTTTTGGTGGTAAAGTTGATACTGCACATAGGCTACAACAGGCTATGCATAAGTTGTGAATACTGGCAACACGCTAAGCATTCTTTGGTATAAGTTATTGAAACGTTCTATTTAAGTTACTGATATGTTATGTATACGCCCATAATTAAAAAAAAAAAGAACCATCTTAGTCCTGTGTATGCCAGTGTTTTAGAGAAATTTTTAAGCGTCAGCATACGCTGGTTAAATCGTCAAAGTGTGACAGGGCCCTTACGCTGGAAGCAGAGGTGTTAAAGACTCAGTACCTTCGGCTGCTCCCTTTTATTTTCCCCAAGGGGTCACCACAGCAGAATAATCTGCATCAGTAATTTGGCAGAGGTTTTTACGCCAGATGCCCTTCCTGATGCAACCCTCCATGGTGAGAGGGGCTTTTCCCCACACCTGGAATCGAACCAGGGACCTTTTACTTCTTAGGTGATTATATAAACCACTACACCATGGAGACACTGTCAAAGGCTCACTAATGCCACGGCTAAAGACGGAATAAAACATAGCCTTTAGCCTGACTTGTTGCGTTTCTCTCCTCCTCAGCAAAACCGTGTCGTTGGAGCCATGCAGTTGTACTCAGTGGACAGGAAGGTGTCTCAACCTATTGAAGGACATGCTGCTGGCTTTGCACAGTTCAAGATGGAGGGCAACACTGAGGAATCAACTCTATTCTGCTTTGCTGTGCGAGGACAAGCAGGAGGAAAAGTAAGATCTATGAGAACTGCAAAGCCTCATGGCTACAAAATAAAGACATCAGGATAAAGTCATTTTAAGTGAAATTAGGAATACATAGAAAAAAATCCAAATTTGCTGTAGTTAAAAACTTCCCCGGAGCATTTTTAGGCTTGCTTTGTCTCCTTTTCCGTAATGTTTTTTTCCCCCTAGCTCCATATCATTGAAGTTGGGACTCCGCCAACTGGGAACCAGCCTTTTCCAAAGAAAGCTGTGGATGTTTTCTTTCCTCCAGAAGCCCAGAATGACTTCCCTGTGGCGATGCAGGTACAAAACTTTCCTGTGAGGAGAGATGCAGAAACTGTATTTGTCACTTGTTTTTCTTTATTCTCTTAAGCCTCCCTCTTCATGTTACGGTAAACAGACTGCCTCTCAGTGTGTGACATTCAACTGAGGCCTAATAATACTTACTTAGCTTTTAGTTCAATGTTCTTCTGAAGGCTCTTTTTGTTATTTTTAACTCTTTATAATTTTTTTCCCTATACATCTAGATCAGTTCCAAGCAAGATGTAGTCTTTCTCATCACCAAATACGGCTACATCCACCTGTATGACCTGGAAACTGGAACTTGCATCTACATGAACAGGATCAGTGGAGAGACAATTTTTGTCACTGCACCCCATGAGCCTACTGCTGGTATCATTGGAGTCAACAGGAAAGGACAGGTACTCCAGTGCATGCTGGTGGAATCTGTTGTTTTAAATGAAATTGTTTTGCAGTCTAATTTTTAATTTCCTGTTAGTATAACTGCAGAATTAGAGCAGACACTTGAGATTAAACATGACCATAGTATTTTTAAACAATAATTGTCACACATTGTCAGATAGTGGTGGGCCTTATTTTCCAAACTGCTGTTAAACAATTAAACTCAAATCACATCTTGCAGATTGCTTCCTTTTCAAAGTGACTTGAGAATTCCATCTGAACTTCAGCTTGTAAATGTTTGTAGAATGAATCCAGTGTTAAGTCAAGAATGCAGTGATTAATCAGCTGCTCACTGATTTCCAGTGGAGTAGAGAGCCAGGCTTATCATAGATATTTCTTCTTGAGCTTTCTGTCAGTGAACAGCTCGAACTTTATCCATCAGTGAATGTAAATTAGGTTTGATTGGGATGTAAAATAAGTTAAGTTAATGATTTTGGTAGAGGACTCAAATGTGTGACAGATGAAACTGTTTGACTTCAATGTGTGTTTTCATAATATGTATTCTTTTAGAAAAATGTTTGATATATTCCGAATCGACAGACATATACTTTCAGTGTTTATTTTGAACCAGTGTGCACACATGTACTGTATAGTTGGTTATTTTCTCTTTGGTATGTTGGACCTGTGGTATATCAGCGTGGAGCCTTGGGTGTGACCTTGACTGAGGAAATCTCTGAAAATATCGGGCTGCGACAGCATCTTCAGTGTCAGGCAGCATGTGACAGTAACAGCAGGTGGCTTCAGGCAGACTACACAGTCTAATCCTGTTATTGCTCTTGGCTCTCACCTACAGGATGGCCATACACAGTTCAGTGTGTTGCACACGCACACTTACACACGAAATGTAATACTATACACGACAACGTTAGGTAATCTCTGTGTGTAATTTGGGAACATAACAAGTACAGGTCCTATAGTGTAATTATCTTTATTTTATTTTATTTATTTATTTTGCATATAGATGTGCATAGAGTGAACCTGATTTCAAATTCAGGTTTACTAACGTTTACTCTCTTATCATATTTACTGCCATTCAGATAGCTTGTACTAATCTTTGCGGCGTAGTGAATATAGTGCCTGGCTTTTTTGGGTATTTATGTCACTGTGTACCAAGCTCACTGTAAAAACCAGCCACAGGGGCCCACAAGCCAGTGTAGTCCTAGTGCCGGTCCCAAACCCGGGTAAATGGTGAGGGTTGCGTCAGGAAGGGCATCCGGCGTAAAAACTTTGCCAAATCAAATATGCGGATTCATAACACGCCTCCCATACCGGATCGGTCGCGGCCCGGGTTAACAACAACACGCCTCCGGTGCCGTTAGCCAACAGGGTGACGGTGGAAACTATGCTACTGTTGGCCGAAGACCAAGGAGGGGGAGAGGGGGAAAGCGTGTTAGGAGGCAGAGAGAGAAGGAAAGGTAGGAGGGTGGAGGTGAGAGTAGGGACTTTAAATGTAG
>VUQH01011977.1:4868-38745 GCA_015106775.1 Etroplus canarensis
AAATAGTTCCCATATGCTGATAAAACAGTTTGTAACAGTGACACTAAACGTTCAGTAAAGCAAAATTGTCTTGATTATATATATTTAAAGAACAGATCCTGTAACCTCATCAGCAATGAAGCAGTTAACTAAATGCCCCTAAATTCTGCATATTCATAAGTAAAAACTTGAGTTACGGAAACAGTTTTGTTGAAACATATCTTGTTCCCCTCAGCCGGAAAGGGGTCCAATGTCCACTCTGGGTCAGGAGGAATAGCGGCCTCAAATGGAGCAAGTATCTCAGGGTCTTGTTCACAAGTGAGAGGGGAGAGTGGCAGACTCACAGACAGTGATGATTTTTAAGCCTGTTGTAGTAAAGAGAGAGCCTGAGGTGAAGCTGTTGCTTTGCTGGTATATCTACTTTCCTCCCCTATGGCTTCGAGCATAGGTAAGATCATGGATACAAGTGACTGAAATTAGCTTCCGCAAAAGGGTCTCTGGGCTCTCCATTAGAGAGAGAGTGAGGAGTTCGCCAATAGTGGAGGGAGTAGCGGAGCGGTTACTCCTCGACATTGAAAGGAGCCAGTGGTTTGAGTTGGTTTGGGCATCTGACAACAAAATACAATTTCCCCCTGGGATTAATAAAGTATTCTGATTCTCGTTCTGACCAGGATGCCTTCTGAGTGCCTCTTAGGTGAGGTGTTTCGGGCATGTCTTACTGGGAGGAGATGCTAAGGCAGACCCAGGACAAGCGGGAGAATTCTATCTTTCGGCTGGGTTGGGAACACTTAGGTGTTGGCTCAGAAGAGCTGGAGGAAGTGGCTGGGGAAAGGGCAGTCTGGGCATCTGTGCTTTGATTGTTCCTACTGTGACCTGCAGAAAATTTATGGATGGATGATGTTTTGTTAAACGATGGTTGGCAGCAGAGGGGTCTAAACTACTGAAGTAAACAATTTTGCTTACTTCAGCAAACAGTTTAGATAACAATGCATTTAACATGATCAGCCTCAAAGACAAAAACAGTACTGAAAAGCAAATGCATAAAGATCCCAGAGTATTTTTTAGGTCTGCAGTATGCAAATTAAACTCAATACAATATCAGTTTAAAGGTTAAATGTGGACATTCAGCTGTGACCTTTTGAACTCAAGAACTCAAAACTCACAATTAAATTGAATAATTCTACTGCAGATTTTATATCCACCAGCTCCAGGAGACCTTGCTTGTAAATTATGTCGGGAGATTTGCCTGAAGTCATTTATTGCATGTCAGATGTCAGCCCCTCTGACAGGCGACAATGAGGCTTTACTTAAAACGTGCAAACCCGCGGGAGAAAAAGTTTAGTGAATAGGACGTGATTGCGAGGTGCAGACGTACTGATTAGCCTTTGATGCTCTGTGACATCTCGCTCCCTCACCTCCATTCCCCTCATTCACCGCCGCGGCGAGCCGTGTTTGATTGGCATCTGAATAGTCACATAACTCTGCACACTGTGTGAATGGCCGGTGATGAACAGGAGCATGAGGTTCAAGTGCGCTGATTAGAAAATGTCACGTGTGCCTGCCTAATCATAATCTATACCCCCTCCACTTTCTCATCATGATCTACGCTTCCTTACCTTTGAAGATGGCGTGTGTTCAACACCATGTCTGCCTCATCCATTTGAATATTAATTAGAAATTGTGTGTGCATAGTCGCACTTCTCCTGTAGCCATTATGCACCTTCTGTTGTCTGCTTAATTGATTTTTTTTTTCCTCTCCATTTTTCCAAAAAGAACATTTATTTCTTACGGCTGCCATCATGGTTGAAGCCTGGGGTCTCCAAATATTTTGAGCATTTTAAATTTGATTGTCTTAAACTAAATTGCATATTGAGGGGAAAAACTAATCATTCGTTGTTTCGAAATTTTATCTTTCTTTTTTCTGAGAGTGAATCACGCCAGTTCATTATTCCAAAATTACATCAACTCTGTCAGTGATGCCCCTTGGATATGACAAACTTAAACTCAATTCTGACTTTGTTACCTGTTGATTTCAGCCTTGTGGAATGTCTTCTATTTAATCCTCTATGTAAACATGAATATGGCTTGGGTGTCCGAAGCCGACACCGGAAGCCCCAAAACACTGTCTATCATCAGACTAGCCACTGGATTGCCACTTTGTGTGGGACTTGGTGATTAATATTTTATTTTCAAATGATTTCTTGCAATCATGATTTGCTTTTTCTTTTGTTGTAAATCCAGTCGAACCAAATCCTTGTGATTTTTCTCTCAAAGACGTAATATTCGTCTGTTACTAGTAGGGAATGTGAGCAGGTGTTAAATGGTTGTTACACAGGTTAGTTTCACCTTACAGATGATGTGTTGTGGCAGTAGCAATCCTGCTTAGTATGAAGGGAATGTCATGTTCAGACATGTGATGTATGTGCTTTGCTGAGGAGCCAGCAGTGCAACGCTAAGCACTGTGAGATTAGGAAGGAATGCTTCCAGGTCAGAATCCTACCCTGGACTTGATGACATCATATTGTGGTACAGGTGGCCAGTCTGGAACTACTTCAACATATCTCCACAAAAGAAGCTAACAAAACAAGACAAACTGGTCCCAGTATAGTACCGTAAACCTTCTGAGGCCAAAATTAAGGCTATGTTAGGGGCTACTTACTGATGATTGGCAGATGTCTTAGGACAAATTTATGAGAGTAACATAAAGAAATAATCATTTTTCAAACCTGTTTTAGAAAACTGCTGGTATTTGAACTGTGCAAATGTAGATCCGGTTCTGCACCATCCCACGCTGTTGGAAAAGAGGTATTACTCTTTTTGAATTTATCACTTTCTTTTTTAAATTTAAATTTAATTTATTCTTCATTTGAACTATGTCTGAGGATTGGGAAAACCCAAGAAATTAAAAAAAGACATATTTTTTAGCTACTTCGGCCAAAGGACCAAGGAGCCTCATGCCAAGGTGATCCATGGTGTCCATCCATCCACAACACACAAAAAAGCTACTTCTCCGATAGCATTGGTCAGATTGGAATGAAACTTACACACAATGAACACTTCATGGTTCTCCCCCTAAGTTGTGCTTGAGGGTCAAGGTCATGCTTGGTGTTTTACAGGCACCTTTCCATTTTCATAAGATTTACTTCTCCTAAGACTGTTGGTTTGGATTGTGATGTTGATGCAGTGAGTGATTGTGTATGCCTGTATGCCATCTATACATAAATGCCGTCATTAGGTTTATTTGTGGGATAATAATGTCCTAAGCTATGTTAAAGCCATAGTTCATAGTTCTGGCATAGGTATAGCATCAGTTCCTGGCGAACGATGATAGAGCCGTGATAATGATCAGCATAACTTTCTCTATTTACGAGAGGATAACTCGAAGGTCAGTGTTATTCTGTTGCTATTCCTACACTCGCTGTTCCTGTCCTGGTGGCACATTTTTGATGGTTCCTTTCTTTTAGGTGGTAGACCTACTGCAAATAGCACTGTGATGGGGTGGTCCTATTGGTTGACTTCCTCATTTGGAAGGTGTGGTTGGGGCCTTCTTATCACCATTATCCTAACATCAGTGCTGTGACAAGCTGATGTGTTCACATATTTTCATGCTTTTTATGGCCATGGTTGGCACTGACCATGTAGTCTTGATACTCCTGAATGTAAACACTTTAGTGCACATCTTCAGTTTGTGGGCTCTCGTACTGCACATCCACAAATAGGCTAGGGCTTAAGGGGTTAACTAGGCAGGTTCAGATAATATACTTTTTTCACTATGAAGACAGGATTTCCTGCAGAACTAATGAATTCCACGGAGGGAATGTGCATTTCTTTAGCTTTATTGACCGTGTATTTGTTATGCATTCTTGTGATTTTTCAGTGATAGTTATTTATTCAATATCATGTAAATATACAGGATACTGAACAAAGTTAGATTATCTCTGTGACAGACTGTTGCCTGCAGATCAGATCAGATCAGACATTAGCGGGTTGCCCGACGGGATTCGGTCACTTGAGCTGATTTGATCATATCTCATCAGCCTCGACCTTGATTCGACCCTCCCATGTGAGCGCCACAACAGCTCTTCATCTGATTATATTCAATTAACAATACCCCCTACACACACTCACTCACGCACACACACATTCACCAAACTTGGTTTGATTGCAATTACCACGAGGGAACTCAATGAAGGCTTAAAGAGAAATAATTCTCGCTGTGCCCGTCTGCTTTTCATTTAACCGCATGCAAGTTGCACTTTGGAATTTTAATTTCTTGAGATGATCCATTGCTCTACCTTTCAACTTTGAATAATGGCACCTCTCCAAAGTGATTTGTCAGTTCAGTGAAGCAGAGACTTGGATTCAGCTAGGATAAGGCCCATTTCTGTTTTCTTTGCACAAGTTTGCAACCCATCGAGAATATGCGAGGTCATCGTAGCCTCAGATCTTTCTTCTTTGGTTCTTCTACCACTCTTAATCACAAGGATTCTGTATTGCCTTCTGTGTCACTATCACACCACTCATTAGTTTCTAATGGAGCGAGACGTCAGACTGTAAGCTGACTTCTCTGTAGTTTCTGTGGTCTGGCAGGAGGAACCTGAGGGGCCGGTCTGTTAAGACTAGCACAGTGCCTGTCGGACTCTTTTTCTAATGACACATGCATGTGCAGTAATCGGTGTAATGAAAGAGGTGATCTGTGTCATAGTCTGTCTTTCAAATGATGTGTGTAATCCAGATTTGGTATAAATTTCAGCTGACAAAAAATAAAATTCAGTCACACTGACATTCTTGTGAAGCAGCAGCTTGCACTGTGTTTCTTGTCAGTATTAGCTTCACCAGTTAACGGTGATTTTGGCACAGCAGCCTGCAGAGCAACTACTCACATGCAGCTAATGATCTATTATAGATCAACTTGTTTACAGCAAATCTGCTCTCTGACCTTACCAGCCTTACACCATCTGTTTTCCTAGATGGCACCGCCCCAGAGCAGTGTATATATGTGTGTATGTTGTCTAAGGGTGTGCAAAAGCTTGGCATTTGTTACCCTCAGCTCTCTCCAACTGCTAATAACTCAAATCAGCACAAAGTCACACTGCCTGACGTGAGTGTGTTTGAGGTTAAACATGTTTGTGTGTAGCGGTGTGTACTTTCACAGCGACTAGAGGGTAAATGCTTGCAAATACCGAATCCAGCTCATTTAGGTTAAATATTTAATGATTCATGCTGCAATTACACAGCTGAAACTGCATCTGTGTCCATTGTGCTGCACACACAGTCACAATTTTCACACACCCTTATTGTTATCATTCATTTTTCCTGCCTCTCAACCTCATCACCTAACGGATGGGCCTAATGAATGGAGCTCTATGGATGGTAATGTGTCTGAATAGGCCACTCCAATTATTAGCCCGCCCACATCTGAGATGGCAAAGACATATGGAATCAAGGAGTGGTTGTTTAACTCACATATAAAGACTTTGAATTCAGAATGAATCTGTTCTTAGGAAAATAAAACATTATTTAAAACATTTTAACATACATATTGAAAAAGAAGCACTTAAAAACAGCAGCCTGAGTACTTTCATTGACCTGATTTTTCTATCGTTTCTGTTGCTCTCGCTGACATCATGCAGAGCAAAGACTACAAAAAACTGCTGTAAACAGAGCATTTAAAGCATTCTGAAGTACAAACTGTGACCTGATATTGTGAAAATTTTCCCATGTTTGATATAAGCATTCACCACAGTATAAGTTGTTTATTATGGAAATTTTGTGAGACCAGAGTTTGCTCATGCAAAAATTAGATGCAAGTTATAAATGCTGGTTCATTTATTTTAGAAATACTTGATATCAGGGGAAAATAGATGAGCACAGTTGCTACATCAGGTATGGTCATCTATTTCTGAAGTGTATCCTTTCACAGAGTTCTTTTATACGGTCTGCTGTGTCTACTCTCACTTCCAGATAAGAGAGCACAGACGTTTCTGTACAATCTCTCAAATTCGATAATAGTGAGGATGCCCTTGAGGCCTACAGAGACAAATTGATACACACCAAATGGAAGACACAGGGTCAGGTCATCGTGCTCCAAAATGACTCCCCTAATATTACCTTTTCAGAGGCACCAAGTGGATATACATGCCCCTGATTAATCTCTTTGGATTCAGCAGTTTTATAAAAGAATACTGTTACAGTGAAAAGGGCTGTGGTTTAATTGCGCTAGATGAACACAGAGTTAATTACTTGAAGTCAACATATGTATGTTGTGATTGTTCAACAGCTGTTTGATAAATTATATTGAAACACAGTTAGATTGATATTCCTTCTTATTTTCTCAGTTCATGTCATTTTGGTGCTGGTAAGTTTTCTTAGGGGCTGGCGAAAACCTTGTTCTGGTGTGGCAAAAAATTCTCTTTAAAGGAAACACTGACTCTCAAAGACAGGCTACAAACTTCTACATGTCAACTTTAAAATGTTAATGCAAGTTAGTCTTGTGTTAACATTTTGATAAAGCTGTCAGTGGCTGTGTGAAGTGGATTTGTAGATCTCAGAATTTTGCTCTTTACTGAGGATTATGCATGCTAGTAAAATTTGTAAAGCCTGAATCTTAGAGGTAAGATTTACCAGATTTGAATTTGGTAAATCTGATTTGCATATATAGTACCACTCTTAAGTTTGGGATCACTTGCAGATGTCATTGTTTTGCAAAGAAAAACACATTTTCATGCAATTCACAAAAATTTTATCCATTTCACAAAGAATTAAAGTTAATCAGATGATTTTTTTTAAAGAATGATCTACATTTTTGCATAGAGGTCTATTATCAGCAACTGTCAGTCCTCTTCATCAGTCTTCTGAAGTTGTTTATTTGTTTACAGGCTCAAAATGACCGGGAGGAGAGAACTTTCTTTAGTGATCTGTTAGTCTACTGTTGTGCTTGGAAAGGAAGACCATTCAGTGCGAGAGAACTTAAAATCTCTTACCATGCCATAAACTACTCCCTTCAGACAGCAGCACAAACTGACTCTCAAAAGGACAGGAAAATGCATAACTGGGCAAGACGACAAATAACCGAGTGTGTAGTTTAAGACAAAGATGCCTCACAAGTCGTCATCTGGCAGCTGCACCAAATAGTACCCATCACACACCAGTGTCAACATCAACAGTGAAGAGGCGGCTTCAGGATGCTGGGCTTAATGGTAGAATTGTCAAGAAAAAGCCATATCTCAGACTGACCAATAAAAAGAAAAGACTGAGATGGGCAAAAGAGCACAGACACTGGACACTGGAAGACTGGAAGGAGGTTTTGTGGACAGATGAGTCCAAGTTTGAGGTCTTCGGAACAAACAGAAGAACATTTGAGAGACACAGAACAAATGAAAAAAATGCAATAACAGCACTTAATATCAGTCAAGCATGGTGGAGGCAGTGTGATGGTCTGAGGGTGCTTTGGAGGTAGTAAAATAGATTTGTACAGAGTGTAAGGGACCTTGAGTAAGGGAAGCTACCACAAGATTTTACAACACCATGCTATCCCTTGTGGACAGCATTTGATTGGGGCCAAATTCATCCTACAACAGGATAATGACCCAGAAAACAATTCCAAAATGTGTCAGCAGTATTTAAAGAATAAGCAGGCAGCCAGAATTCTGACTGTAATGGAGTGGCCGTCTCCAGATCTGAACGCTGTTGAGCTGTTGTGGGAGCAGCTTAACTGTGTTTACGGAGGAAGACTCTATCAAGCCAATCCATCTTTTGGGAGATGCTCCAGGAAGCATGGAGTGAAATCTCATCCGATTACCTTGAAAAATTGACAGCTAGAATGCCTAAGGTCTGCCAGGCTGTAATTGCTGCAAAAGGTTTTTTTTTTTGGATGAAGGCAAAGTTTGAAGAACACATTTATCATTTCCATTAAAATCATTATTTCTGGCAATGCCAGCATGTCCTGTTCATGTGCTATAGCTCCTATTTAGACTCATTTCATGTGTGTTTCCATGGAAAACAAGAGAATTTCTAAGTGATCCCAAATTTTTAAGTGTGTGCGTGTGTGTGTGGAAAGAGAGAGAGAGATATCTTTCATGTGTAGCTGAATAACAATACTCCACATTTAAACAGGATTTTCATTGCACTGGCTCACAATAGTAAAAATGTCTGTCATAGGGTATTGCATTTACAAATTCCTTATTTTAAATGCTGACATAAAAAGGAAAGAGAACTGATTAAAGATGATCAAGTTTTAAATGGATAATGAAGTAGTTCTTTCAGCAGTCTCTTTTGCATGGACTGTTAATTAGAGCTCATGTGAAGCAAGTTAATGAGATGAGTGTACTTCAGAGAGAGAAGTGCTGGTTTAAATACATTATATACAGTATGTCCGTTTGTGATGTTTTGTCGGTGAGAGTGACTGTCGTACGAGTCATCTGTATGTGAATTCATAGGGCTTTCAGCTGGTGTGTTGCACTTGCGAGGCTTGCAGGATGTAATGCAGCACAAATCTCACTTTTCCACTCCAGCTTTTGATGTTGAGTCAATAACTATCTAATAAGGGGCGATGGTAGGAACACGTATGTTGATGAGTGTAAGGAAAAAACTGCAGGTGAAGCTTTTTTCCCCTCTCCTAACACCTTCGGGCTGTGAGCAGTGTTGGCTCTCCATGGAAACAGCAAATGCAAAGTG
The DNA here is from genome assembly GCA_015106775.1 of Etroplus canarensis. Taxonomy (NCBI): domain Eukaryota; kingdom Metazoa; phylum Chordata; class Actinopteri; order Cichliformes; family Cichlidae; genus Etroplus; species Etroplus canarensis. The sequence goes on from VUQH01011977.1 coordinate 13,524, forward strand.
TCATTAATGTGTAGTTCATATAGCTGTTTAGGTAAGTTCTGAGGTGAAAAATATCCCCAACAATCCAAGCAGCAGTGGCACTTTTAGGTAAATGGAAACCTGGTGGAAAAAACAGTTTTATGACCTGTGTTTTATATAATGAATTTTCCTTTAAACTAATCTTGAACATCACTCCGAAGCTCTGCTTGCACGAGGCAACGGGCAGAAAGAAAGAGGTGACGTATTGTAGGAAAGTCCAATGTCGAGGGATAGCAGATGGAAAGAGGAGGGGGAGGAGGCAGGAGTAGCAGCCTGTAGAGGAGAGAGCCACAGGTGAGAGGGCGCCAGCCTCACAGCTCAGAGTTAATCACTCCTTCTATTTCTCTGTCAGATCCCGAGAGGAAGGAGGGAGGGTGGATGAGGAGGGGGAGTTGGAGGGAGCAGCTGGCCTCACGATGGCCACAGGGAGAAGAAAGCTGATTATTAGGCTTTGGCTCTGAGTTTTGGGCAAGAGAGTTGGGCCATGTGTAATTTTTCTTTCTGTATTTGTGTGGGAATGTGTGTTTATGCACATTTCTGAGAAAAAGGGTTATGACTTTGTGTGTGCCCAAGAGAGCTCGCATGTTTTTGAGCAAAAGCGTGAGAGCGTGTGTGTGTGTGTGTGTCAGTGCACCATGTCCACAGATGCGAAACAGCACCACCAGTGTAACCACCGCTGATGTGTTTGCACTGCGGGAATGATGAACGAGCTGGTGTGATATTTGTGTTGCAGACATGAGAAATACGGGGCCTGAAGCTCCCCTGTCACCCACCTCCCTCACTCTCTTGCTCCCTCATCTACCTCCCTCCTCCTCCCTTTCTACATCCTCCCATCTCTCCCAGCCTCTCTGGCATGTGTGATATATGAAGAGTTTGCCCTCTTCCTTTATGAGTGTGCATAAATAATAATGTTTCCTGTCACTTTGCGAAGCCAGCACTGCAGCACCTCAGCTGGTGTCTTGTTTTTGTGTGTGTGTCTCTAGCTGTGAGAACAGTCCCAGTTGGACCACACATGCTCCATCACTATGACTGCAGTTAATGTGAAGAGAGGCAGAAAACACTTTTTCAGGATGTTTTTTCAACACAAAACCAAAACCTTCCTGTTCGACTCTTCACACTTATACCACACCTATGCCATTTTTTTTCTCTTGTATGTCACAAGTGTGATTAGTCTTGATGCTGCCACAATGTAAAATCCCATCACGGTAGTGGGTTGGTAGTTTATAAGTCCTGTGCAGAGCTTTGCAGTCCTACATCTATAGTTAGGTCCATAAGTTTTTGGAAAATGTCACTTTTTCTTTTGTCCTTGCAATTTTTCCTCTGTACACCACCACAGTGGATTTTAAAACATATTGTCACAATATGATTGAAGTGCAGACTTTCAGCTTTAATTTGTGGGGTTTGACAAAAGAATTGCATTAACTGTTTAGGAAATCAGACCATTTTTATGCATAGTCTGCAGAAGTTCAAAAGTAATGGGAGAATTGACTGCCAAGAAGTTTCATGGCCAGGTGAGACCTGCTCCCTTATTTTTCCATGATGAACTAAGCAGATAAAAGATCTGGAGTTGATTACAACTTGTATGTGGTAGCTGTTCACTGAATTATCAGGTCCAAACAGATGTCAGTTTAAATGAAGAAGGCTGTTATTGGTATAGTTCACATCAGCCACAGGCATAGGTATGGCTACCTCTCTTGTTCTGTCTAATGTAGCATTTGTTGTATTGTTTGAGTCTCCTCCCATTATGCCTCATGCCTCATTCTATCATACCCCTCTTAGAAATCCTATATTTTCTGAAAGAAGTCAAGCCTGCCTGAGCTCTGATTAGGAGCAGAAACACTGAAGAAACAGAGTCCTTTATTTCTTATTTAACCACTAAATCCCTGAACGTCACTCTCTTTGTTAGAGATGATCTTAACTTCAAGCCCTGGAGAGAGGAAAATGGCTCGGCCAGCAAAAAATTAGTCTAATGCGACAAAATATACCTGCCCCCCCACCACAAACCGAAGCCTTTCATTCTCTTTATGACTGTGTGCTTCTTTTTGTGTGAAGTTTCTCCAGTAACTGCCCTCTTCTGATGATTCCTTCTCACCTTGTGCATAAAAGACCGAAGAGAGAGACATGATATAAAAGGGCTGAGGAAGATGACTCAGTGCAACACATTCAGCATGACTTCACTTCTGAAGTCTTAACCTATTTGAACCTGTTCCTTTATTAGCCTCAGCTTCTCTGTAAGACTTGTGGGTTTTTTCAGATGAAAAATGTTATTTTTATACTAACAAATCAAACCAACTATTTTCTGCAAAGTCAGCATGCTTGAAATCCACTTTTCTGCATCTGAAAATGACTGAAATTATTTTGTAGATTGTCTTAAAGTTATGTCGAGGAAACCATTAGTATTCCACTCTCCCTCCTCTGCCTCAGGTTCAGGGCCTGTGTGATCCTTCGAGGACAAGCAGTCAACTTGAGACAGTCAAAGCATTTCATGCTGCCTGTACAGGCTTATCCCTTTCCACTGTAAAGGAAACATCCAGAATCTCTGATGGGCAGCTTAAAATCATAAACACGTGTCTTCTGAAAGACTAAACATGTTTCAGCTTATTGTTCTTACAGGCCAGACAAGAAACTGCCCGCTGCTTTCCTGAAGTGCTGCAGCTCCTGTTGCAATGCTTCACTGGAAATGAATCTGAAGACACCAGTTGAGTTGACCTTTGCTCATTGCGTGGTAATCTTCCTTTAGAAAAACGCCACCACCTCTTGTCATGATAGAAGCATATGGTCTCCTGCATCTCAGAGGATGGCAACAAGCGTCATTAAACACACCTTTTTCCTTGAGTCTTAAATTAGTCTTTATAAAATCTGTAAAGCTTATGTGAAGCTCATTAAATTATCTGGATTATGCAATGTACATTTGGATTGATGTGAACTCTGAGCCAGTTAATTTTTTAAAAGTGTGCACTTGGTCTAAACACTTGAAGTGCAGTATTTTGAAGTGCCTTAGCAGCAAAATTCCATGTAACCTGCACCCCACTTTTACATCGAGGATTTACTACGCTATTTATATACATTTCCATAGTACTTCTATGGTAAATATTTTACTTGTGGGAAATATGTTTGATTAATACTTTTTAACTTATTTAAATTTTGACAACGCATGAGAAAAACCTTGTAGGTGAATCGACTCCTCTCTGATACTGGAATCAGGTTTCTGTTGTTCTAGTTTTCCATTCTCCCTTTTTTTTTTACATTGTGAGATTGTAGTGTCTGAAGTGTGGGAACTGGGTCAGCATTTGCTAAATTTGCATGAATGCAGATGCTTAGATCGCTGCACCAACAGAATGAGGGATTTACTTTGGTGCGTTAGTATTTAGATCAGTCTGTCAGAAGCATCAAAGAGACATTATGTTCAATGTGAAAGTACTAGCTGCCATTTGGAACTACTGGCATCTCATCAAACGGAAACATTTAAAGGGTCAAGCAGTGATGTCTCTGTATATGATTCATTATTTTTACCACAGGCTTGACAATTTCGATTAGGTGTGTGAGTGCTTCAGTTAGTTAGTGAGAGGGAGACGGTATGTGTCTCTTTGGCCATCTTTGTGGTTGCTTTTCTAATCTTATGCACCGCTGATGAGTCATTTCTCACTGTATATGTGTGTGTCTGCCGCCCCATAGCCAGCTGTGTGTGTTTCTGAGAGGTAATCCCCCACATCTGTTATGTGTGCTGTATAGATTGAGGCTGGAATAGAAGCAGGATTAGTCCTGCTCTCACCGGTAATGCAACCAATTTTCTACTTGTTTAAATAACACAGGCCAAACATTCCTCTGATGGCCCTACAGTACCCTGAAAATATGTGGGTGTGTACAGGTGGAGTGTCTGCAATTTTGAACAGTTGGATTAGTCATCTATGCTATAAGTATATCTCTTTGAGATGTGTTTGCATGCAGTCACCTGTGTGCTATCAGAGCAGGCATATGCCTGTGTAATGTTATGTGTGATTTAAATGGGAAAAAATTGCACTGGAAAAACAAATGTTACATTTAATGTAACATAAAGCTGTGTCTTTGAGTGTGGCTTTGTAATCTAGTGCATTACACAAAAGGCCTAATACAATTTTTTTTGATCACATCCAGATATTTTCAAATGCTTTTAGTGTTTTTTAAATGTGATCAACTTCAGTTAGTAGTACTTCACAATAAAAGTTCAGGTATAGGTTTCCATAATATGTAATTATTGCTGGTATTAAACATTGAATCTGATGTTCCCTGTATATCTTGTCTATTCTGTATACACAGATCAGCCCCAACATTAAAATTGCTGAAGGTGAAGTGAATTCATCATCTTGTTACAATGTGATATTCCTGGGTCCCTTGCATTCACATTGATGGTACTTTGACACTTACCATCCACCTAAACATTGTTGAAGACCATTGACACCCTCAGCAGCTTGGCAACTGCACTCCCCGATGACAGCGCTCTCCTGTGATTGGACCTGGCCTCCAACATACACAATTTGCAATTAGATTGAGCATGTGTGGGATCCACGGGACCCAAAGGAAGTGCTGCCAGTGACGCCCCAAGAGGTCACATGTCTGATCCCTGAAATGGTCAAAGCGATTTTTACATTGCAATGCTTACATTTAGGAAGGTGATTTTAATGATGTGACTTATCTGTTTTTCTGCGTTGTTAAAACTAGTAGATCCCAGCATGTATGGACTAAGTGCACGTGATTTTAAATCCTTAAGCCTTGACCAAATAATTGATAAAACCATAAGGCTTAATGATCACAGAACATGCAAATAAATTTCAACTATGTTTTTGTTTAGTAAACAGTACTCAAACCATCAATATTAAATATACAGCCTTTTAAAAATAAAATATGCCATTTAAAGCAGGAAATTTAAAGGAGGAAATTACTTTTAATGACTCAACAATTTTTTTTTAAATGTGCTGCACTACCATCTGCCTCATACGTGACTCTGTTAGCCCTCATAATCCACCATTTCTAATAATACCTACAATTCTCCTTTCCTTAAAGCTGAAGCTAGTAGCTCCATGTGAGTTATCTATGTGTTTCATTAATATGCCTCTTGGAATCAACTCAACATGACAGATTGATGATATCCAGCAGCAACTACAACTTCAGCAGCGGTGATCTTTATACTTCAGCCTGTCACTGATTACATTTACCTGCTAGTTGATTTAAAAAGAGCAGATAACTTTCCATGCCTTGCTTCTGATTGATTGCCATTCCTAACATGATGTCATGGATATTGAGAGCCAAATTTCTGCTCATTCACCCCTCTGTACCTGTGCACTGTCAATATTCATCTCGCTTTACAGCCGTGGAGAAACTCATTTGCTACACATGCTGTTCTGCTCTTTGATGAACAGTCTCTAAATCATATGAAGAGAAAACTGATGCTATCGCAAACACCGGACTTTCAGGAATATTCACACCTCAGCTGCTTGAATTTTAGAAATTGAAAAACAACACCAGATGTACAAATGCACAGTTAAGAGCCATATGGAGAAAGTATTTATTTTGTTCCATCAGTTGACCAAAAGCTGCAGTTTGTGTACTTCCATCTACAGTGTGATCCCGGATGTATACACAGACTCAGATCGTCAGGTAGTGCAGGCTTTCATTTTCTGCAGTCAAGTCAAGACACCAAGCGTGGGAGGTTTATTCCCTGTGATTCAGATTTAAGTGCTTAAAAAAAGCGGATCTCTGAAATCGTCTGTACTTTAGTGAAGAAAGTGCGCCTGTGTGTGAGCCAGAATTTGTGTGTGTGTGAGAGAGATGATTGGGTTACCATACTACTGTCAAGATGCTGCGCACTCCTTCTGAATTATGCATCTCTCGTTCAAAGAAAGAATGAAGAATAGCGTGAGAGGGAGAAAACGGAGAAGAGGGGGCCAGTCGTAAGATAAATGACAACAGCACAAAAGCATCTCAATAGACTCGTACCACACACACACACACACACACACGCAGAAACACACAGCAGTGCTAGACAGCGATGAGAGAGGAGAAGAAAAATGGGTTGATTAGTACCAGCGGATGGAAAAGGGAAGTGTGTATGTTTGTTTGTGAGGTTTTGTGTGCATGTGTTGGTGAGGCTTATGTAAAGGTTAGTGGTATTAGCGTGCAGTAGCCTTTGACTAAAACAAGGTGGCACTGTTTATCCTCTAACTGTGAAATAGTATGTCTCTTTCAGATGGTGTCTACACATCGTTTAAACCAGTTGTGTTTTTCTGGTGTATATTTTTAAACGATGGCATTATGAAGTGTGTGAGCATCTTTGAGTGCATCTGTGTGTGTTTTCATGCTTATCATACTATTCTCTTCCCTGTGTGTTCCATAAAGGACTTGCTGCATTTGGCTAATTAATTCCTAGCAAGTACATAAATAATTAAAAACACTCAACTGGTCCATCTGTGAGTTGCAACATGTAAAAATATCAGCAGGATAATTTCATATCCTGGCTGTTTAAAAAAATCAGCAATGATAAACAGGATGCATACAATCCTCAGAGTTAACATGCAGCATTTGTAAAAGAAATTTCATGGTAATCATTAAATTTTTTTTAATTTCATTGATCCCAATGAATAAATCTCGTTTGCTTTTACCTCCAGGGTTAGGAAGGTCACAGGTCAGGGTTGGATATTTTTAGCAAAGGAGCCTGAAATGGAGTTAAGAGTCCAAGACAAGTACTCAAGGGGTGTGTATTTCGGCAAAAGGCAGGTATCTCAACTAATCTGGAAAGACATAAATTACAACAGTGGAGAATCCTGAAATCTTGACCTTGTTTCAGTAGAAATGTTTAAAGTCAACTGAAAGTTAAAGGAAGTAATAGAAATAAACAGCCACATATCGTTAGCCTCATAGCATAATTGCCCAAGTCATATGTCAATGTTTTTGGAAAACAAGAAAAAACAATGTCATTGTTTTAGTTAGGCAGATATCACAATTTGGCAAAAAAATGACTTAGGTAATTATGGTATGAGGCTAACGATATGCTATAATAGTTGGCCCTGCAAGTAGTGTACCTTCTTTTTGCCCTATGACAGCTGGGATAGGCTCCAGTTAAAACTATGCTTGACATAATGGATGAATAGTTGAAATGTTTAGTTAAAATAGTCAATAGATGGTTTGGAATTACTAGCTGAAAGTATGACAGGCACTTAAAATGTTAGCTGGAAATTTGGATGAACAGCTAATGTACAAATTAAATAATTTGGTCACTAAATGTTGTTGATGGCTATTAAATGGAATAGTAGCTAAACATAGTAGATAAATGGATAAAATGGTAATGTAACAGTTATAGGTGGATGGAAACAGCTCCTTAATGGAGTAGAAGGGTTTGCATGCTTTAGTGGTCTCAGGCCTGGTGTTTTATGGGGCAAAACAACCCCTGATAGGATCTTCCAAGGCCGATTGTCTTGGGTAAGGGGCAATTCAGAAAACCCCTATGATGACAGAAAATCAGTGATGAGTTCACCTGGTCCAGACCCAGGATAGGACCTGAAGGGCAAGCACCTGTTGGCTAGGTCTAGCACAAAAGATCCACATGGGCCCACCACCTACAGGGGGGGTCATAGTGGTTCTTTGCATTATGGATTAGGTAGCAATCAGGAGTAGGGGTCTTGGCAACCCAATCTTTGCCCACCAAAACTGGCTATAAGGCCTAGGGTCTTGTTTAATAGTGAGGGAAGAGTGGCATGTGAGACTGACAGACGCATTGGTGTTGTGGTGAAGACAGAGCTGTGTGAGAAGCTGTTGATTTGCTGGTTTTTCTATGTTCCTACCATTACCTATGGTCATGAGCTTTGAGTAGTGACTGAAAGAATGAGATTGTGGACTCAAGCATCAAAAATGAGCCTCTGGACTCAGCAATAGAGGGTAAGCAGCTCTGCCATTCAGGAGTAACTCAGAGTAGAGCTGCTTCTCCTCCACAATGAAGGGAGCTAGTTGAGATGGTTCAGGCATCTGAAAAGAGTGCCTCCTGGGTGCCTCTTAGGCAAGGTATTTTAGTCATGTCCTACCTAGAGGAGGGACAGACCCAGGACATGCTGGAGAGATTACATCCCACAACTGGCTTGATAACACCTTTGTGTGCCCCCCAAGAAGAGTTGGAGGGGGTGGTTGGGGAGAGGGCGATCAGGTGTATATGCTTAGATTCATGCCCCTGCAACATAGAACTGCTTAAATGGAAAATGGATGAATGGATGGAAATAGTTCGCTAATGTAACTGATGTATCTTTAAAACTGAATGTAATCACTAATTGTAACTGAGCTGAAAGCAGTCCAGATCCAATTTAAAGTAAATTCTTGATGATGTTGTTCTTTTTCTTCTTTTGGCTGCTCTCATTAGGGGTTGCCACAGTGGATCATCTGCCTCCATCTCACCCATCTTTTGCATCCTCTTCCCTCACACCAACTCTCTGCATGCCCTCCTTCACTGTATCCATCAGCCTTCTCTGTGGTCTTCCTCTTCTCCTCCAGCCTGGCAGCTCCATCTTCAACATTCTTTGTCCAAGATATCTGCTATCCCACCTCTGAACATGCCCAAACCATCTCAGCCTTGCCTCTCTGACTGTCTCCAAGCTTCTCAACCTGAGCTGTTCCTCTGATGTACTCATTTCTAATCCTGTCCATCCTGGTCACTGCCAGCGAAAATCTCAAAATCTTTCATTCTACCGCCTCCTGTCTTTTCGTCAGCACCACAGGCTCCAAACCACACATTTTGGCAGGTCTCACCACCGTCCTGTAAACCTTCCCTTTCACTCTTGTTGCTATCCTTCTGTCACAAAGCACCCCTGACACTCGTCTCCACCCACTCCACCCTGCCTGCACTCTCTTCTTCACCTCTCTTGTGCTCTGTCTGTTGCCTTAGGTGGTTGATGGCAAGTATTTAAACTCATCCACCTTCACCACCTCTACTCCTTACATCTTCACCATTCCACCTGCCTCCCTATCATTTATGCACATGTACTCTGTCTTGCTTCTACTGACTTTAATTCCTCTTCTCTCCAGTGCATACCTCCACCTCTCCAGGATCTTTATGAAGGTGGAAGCTTGTAGTCACTGAACTGTTGCTTTGAGCCACCAGCTGCCTGCAAACAGCCATTTTAATGATGACACTGTCTTGAGTTATCATAGAGGTAAAACCTGCTTTGGTTTTTTTGCTGCAACCGTAGTATCTAAACAGTTACTTAATGCCATATTTTGCATGTAGTGTAATAAATGGGTGCAGAACAGTCAGATCATAGACCCAAAACACATCATAAAACATTTTAATACTGAAAAGCTGCTGTTGGCACTCATTTTGTTGTGTTTTTATGGTTTGTCATGATGGCCTTTGACTGACAAAATCACAGGGGTTATAAAATTTTTCAAAGTTGATTTGGAAGTTTTGCAAAAAATCTTAACTTACAATGTTAAACACAAACACTCAGAAGCCTTAAGGCAGCTTAAGAATATGCGGGGGATCAGAACCCTTTGAATTCTTGGAAATGTAATTCTATTTGGGCTAAGTCCTATAAATCTACTCAAACAAAGCAGGGTAAGTATAATAAAGATAAATAAGTATAGTAAAGTAAAATAAATACATCTTAATGTAATGTAAGATATTTAGGGGAGGATGTATGCCCCCCTATCTTTTAATTTAAAGATCGGTGTGCTTTGTCTGCCATAGGCTTTATATATTGCAGCATCTTATCACTCTGCGCCCCAGGCAATGTGAATACATGCAGACACATTATTTATCTCTATCCATGCTTCATGCATGGTGTTATATATGGCTTTCATGTATTTCATGGTAATCGCTGTCGGCTCTGTAACACACACACGGACTTCCCAGCTCGTCTGGTCACATTGAATATACACACAGTGTCATGATTTAGAGAAGATCATAACATGACAATATAAAGGGTTCAGTTATTTGTATTTGCCATGGGTATCTGTATGTATTTGTATGTGCGCGTGTGTGTGTGTGTTATGGAAATGAGACCGAGGGGTCACATTATTCAGCAGTAGTTGACATGCAGCCTCCATATCAATGTCTCCCCACGGACACAGCAGGAAAAATAAGGCAATTTGTTTCCTAGAATACTAATGACAGTTAAGAGAAACCTGTGTTAAGTAAACACTTTCTGAACCATACAAGGTGTTGTTCTTCATCCTGGGGCAGAGGGTCCTCCAAGGGAAGATGTTGGTGCTGTACTTGAAGGCCTGAATTTCAAATGGCTGTATGCTTTTGAAAACTGAGCTTTTTCCAAGTTTATTTAACTGACATTGCACAATGCTAATGTGCTACGTTGTCCACTATTAGTGGCCCAGAATACCGAACCCAAACAAAAAACACCACATGTCCCACTTGCCTCCAGTTGAATCCAGGTTTTGTGTCAGACATTTATGCAGTTGTCCTGGTGCAGTGGTGGCAAATTGCTTTCATTGTCTGGCCTTCAAAGAATTACATTTAAAAAATTCATCAGTAGTTTGCCTTCTTAGAAACAAAAACAGATAATCCTCTGGCTTGTCTTTAACCATAACTACTGTATTGAGTTCTGAGTTTTTGCTTCAAACTGAAATATCTCAAAAACTGTCTAGATAGACCGTGATCCATTTCAGAAGCACATACATAGTCCCCAGAGGATACATTGTTAGTGACACTTGTGATCACCTGTAAACTGCAATCTTGAAATTTAAACTCCATATACCGTGTTTAGATTTAAAGGGTTTCACACATTGTGCAGCAGCTGACAGCTGTTTGTTAGCAGATAATCCAGGCTTTGTTGTGGACGTAGCCCTCTTGTACATTTCCCACCCCATCACGTTTGTTTATAGTCTCCGTCTCTTCAGATGGCAGCAGTTGAGTTGAGAGTTTAAGTTGCGAATGATTATTTGACCAAAATTAGAACAGGTAGATTTTTAATTTCATTTAGTGGTCTCTGCTTACCGCATACAGTTATGTTAACAAGAGAGCTTTATAGTACTCTGCCATCCTGTTAAAAATTAAGTACACCCTTACTGTTTTCATTCAGGAATTAACAGGGTAAGTAAGCAGCCAGGTGCTGTGAATCAAATGCCCTTGATTAATTGATCATCAGCTAGTGTGACACCTATAAAAGCAGAAGTTTTGGCAGTTTGTTGGTCTGGAGAATTCAGGTGTGTGTTAACACAATGCCACAATCTTCCCAGGAATGGAAGTCCCAATAAATTAACCCCAAGGTCAGACCATGCAATGGATAGAAATTGCAAAAACACAAGGGCTGGATCTCAGACTTTTAAGGCTTCAGCTAACATGTTAAAGTTCATCACAGTACAGTTAGATAAAACCTGAATAAGTATGATTTTCTTGGGAGGGTTGCCATGAAAACGGCTCTTCTCTTTAAAAAGAAAATGGTACCATGGTTTAGGTTTGCAAAGTTGCTTTAGAACAAACCACAAAACTTCTGGACCAATGTCTTTTGGACAGATGAGACGAAAGTGACCCACGACTGATGAAAACTAAACGCAGTGTATCGGCATAAATGCCTCATGACAGCTGCCAAGCACGGTGGTGGAGGGGTGGTGATTTGGCTAGACATGGACCCAATTGAAATGCTGTGGGAGGACCTTAAGAGAGCTGTGCATAAATGAATGCCTGTAAACCTCAATGAACTGAAGCAATGTTGTATAGATAAGTGGACCAACATTCTTCGACAGTGATGCGAGAGACTGATACCAAAATACTGCTGCAGAAAAGGATAACTTTAAGTTATTGCTGCTAAAGGTTTACAAGCTGCTCAATCATGGGGTGTACTTAGTTTTGTGCATGGCTTTACAGAGTCCTGTTGAAAAAAAAAAAAAAAAAAAATCCCACTACTGTACTTGGAGGGTAACTATTGTCAGTATTACAACAGGGTGTTTGCGTTCTCATTTTGAGCCCGTTGGAAGTTCAAACAGCCTCACAGAGGCTCTGCAATGGCTTCTTTAAGCATCTCAGACAAAGCTACATTCATCTACTTTTATAAAGTTGGTGGGTTTTACTGCTAACTCTGGAAAATCAAAACCAGGACACTCTAGGTCACTAGTTCCCAAAAGTTGTAACTGGCCCTTTCAGCATATTAACAGTATGCCTTGTAACGTATTTGTAGGTACAGTGTTTTTGGAACTTTGAGAATCGTTTATGCTGCCCTGAATTCAAACTCTAGCTTGTCAGCAAGTGACTCGGTGCAGCCATCAGCATTGTATCATGCTGACACACTTCTCACCTTTGACCGTCATCGGCACCCGTTAGCTGTATTGGGTCCGTTCAGCATTTGCCGGTTTAATTTTTTAAAGAATCCTTTTATTTAGTAAATCTTTCTTTTCGTTTGTTTGATCTTTGGCTCTGAAGAATTTGGTGTCTCAAATTTTCAGTGAGAATACTTAATGCCACATGTAAATGCAAAGTCTCTTGAGCAGATGTCACTTGATTGAACAGGCTTGAGTTAAATGTTATGGTTTAGTGCAAAGCATGATCAATGGAAAGTCATCGTCAAGGCTCAAACAGTGCCTCAAAAGGTCAATTTTTCTATGCTTGTTCCAAATGCAGGAATACACGATTCACTTTGTTGATACTTTGCTTTTGATTGAGTGATGAGTGGAAGCAGCGGGGCGGCCTTCATCAGCATCGCTCCCTGCCTGTGTCAGCCATAAAAAATTAACTCCTGAAAAGCAAATCATCATCATCCCTCCATACATTAAAAAGAAGTTGTTGTTCAAAACAAATAAATCGTTTTTGAGGGGAGCTCATCATCATCACTGTGTGTTTGTGCGTGCTTTTATTGTGTGTGTGCGCACATCACATTATGCTCAGAGACTTCTTCTTTGATTGATGCTGTCAACGAGTTTGGAGAAAGAGGCGGCGGCTCGGGAGGGTTGGAGATAAGGAGAGAAAGAGGAAAGAAGATAAAGAAGAGAGAAAGAGCCCGAGAAGCATCCATCAACTGGCACAATCAGATTGTTTTCCTGGCGATGTCTTTTCTTTCCTCTCTTCTTTGCATCTGCCAGCCACTCAATCCCTCATCTGCAGCTCTCTAACGCTCGTGCGTACACACATGAATACAGTTGACGAATCTTCTTTGCATGGCGTTGGCCAGGTGTCATGAGGATATTGAATCACGGGGAGGTTGAGGTGAGAGGCGGCGTCGCAGTGTGATGGATGATGCATATCTCTTCACTTTCGCCGTGCACATTGTTTCCTCACACATAAACATGAGCGCACGTACAGCCTCCGTGCGGTTGTTGTTGTTAATTGACGTTCTAAACTCATCTGTTGTTTTATTTCCTTCCCTCGTTCCATCGCGGTTATTGCTTTTCATTAAGTGGTCATTTCCTTCACCAGCTCCGTCTAATGAGAGCGTCACGCCACCACGCGCCCATTTATCAAACCACGTAGCCGCAAATACCCCACCATGATCGGCATACACATACCCACACTCGTTCCCCTTTCCCCCCCTATCTGCCATCATGTCCCTGTCTCAATTAGGATTGTTTGTCATTCTGCTGCCCTCCATCCCCTGTTCATTTGGCTGCCCCCATCTCTTCCCGTCGTCTCATTGTGGCAGCCGTGTCATTGTGTTTGACAGCTTCTCATTCTCGCGTCAGATCTCATTTGAGTGCTAATTTCATATGTACACACCTCGCCTGGCCTTGCCGTGTGTTAACTCCTCAGAATGGTTGGAATCACTGGTCAGATTTTCTCCTTTTGTTCACAAAAGACAAACGTTATTGTGTCGTTGAGGAGGCACCAGCCGGTGTGTTATGCACTGTAAGAGATTTTAGAGTGAATGAGCTGTAAATCCAGCTCTGTTTGCCTTCCTCACACACATACACACATGCATCTGCACACTTGGCAGAACGAAGCAGGTTGCATCCCCACTGCTGGCAAGATAAATCACATAAAAGCCTTCCTGTGATCACGGCACAGTGGAGATGCTATATAACCTGGCTGTGTTTCCAGCTTGTTCATATGCCAGGATTCATATTGTTTATCCTGCCACGCTTGTCTCAAGAAAAGCTTGTTTGTTCCAGATTTGTATACATATCATGTTTAATATTTTAGAACATTCAGGATGCAGTTTTAACTTTGTGTTTGTCTTCCAGCTGGTGGCAGTGTTTCAGGAAGTCCAGCAAGAGAGGGCGGAGAGTCCCAGAGAGAGCATGTCTAATGGCTCTTCAAGTGCTTCTGCAAGTCCAGAGCCCTTCACCTACTATCCCCACCTGCAGTACCAGGAGCCAGGCGGAGGGGAGATTGAAGTCAACGAGGCTATCCTCAAAGGCAGTATGTCCTATCTGCTCTGAAAGCTTTCTTGAGCATATGTTATTCATACAGTTTCATCTCCCTCAATTGGAGCAGCTTTTTACATATTAAGGTGTGAAATACAAAAATATTCTACTGTGTAGAACAACACAGCTGTAAGAGAAGATTGAGCAAAAATCTCAAAAACACCTGAAGAACTAAAGCCATACTCAATCAACACATTTTTTTGTGCACGTGAGAAAGCGTATCGTGGTGAGACAGCAGTGTGTGCATAGGTGTGTGACTGCATGTGTGAGAGAGAGAGAGAGAGAGAGAGAGAGAGAGTCAGAATGTACATTTCTGGAACAGATGTAAGCCAAACACACTGTGTAAAGAGAAACTTTTTGCCTGTAACTTGATGGCGTGTGAAAACAGATGCGGTGTTGATGCAGCCTTCTCTCCTGGCATCCTCACTTAGCGTTCTTTACTTAGTTTGCTCCTGTTTTCACACATTGCTCAGACTGAGAGCCACCAAGGCAACAATTCAGCATGAATTTTTAAAAAATGTAATGACTACTGCATAGTGAACTGTGTTTTCATTTTACTGAAGTGTAATTGGAAAGAGCCAATTTACACCATTCATACCTCTGCCGTGCTATTATTGACACTGGAATTACATTTTGGCATTGGGAGGTCTATTACGGCACTTGAGTGATGAATGTTATATAAACACACTGCTGTGGTTTTGCTACCTATTGTTCATTATTGTTTCCGTAACATTAAGTTGATGAAAATCCTTCACAGCCGCTTCAGAATAGGTGTCTTGATAGATAATCCAGTTCTCAGTTTCTCATTTTATAGTCTGACCAAGTGAACCTGTTGCTGGTATGAGAAAAATGTAACTCTGATACCAAGTGGCACAAAAGCCAATGCGAAGCAGTTCTGTTGTTCTGTTCTGTCCCGTCGTCTACCGCTTTTCTGGGGGTCCGGGTTGCAGAGGCAGCAGTACAAGCCAAGAAGCCCAGACTTTCCTCTCCCCAGCCACCTCCTCCAGCTCTTCAGGGGGGACACAAAGGCATTCCCAGGCCAGCTGGGAGACATAGTCTCTCCAGCATGTCCTGGGTCTTCCTTGGGGTCTCCTCCCAGAGGGACATGCCCAAAACTCCTCCAGTGAGAGGCGTCCAGGAGTCATCCTGATCAGATGCCCGAACCACCTCAACCGGCTCATTTCGATGTGGAGGAGCAGTGGCTCTACTCTGAGCCTCTCCCGGATGACCAAGTTCCTCACCCTATCTCAAAAATTAAGCCACCATGAAATCTGCTGTTCTTCCAATAAAAAAGCTAAAAAAGCAATGTAATCCCGTTAAGCTCCAATCTTGAAATAGCTAACTCTTTAGCAGAAATAAACATTCACTTAAGAAATACAAAAAGTTTTTGAAAAAATAGTTTTGTGTTTTTATGTAATTTTACCTTGTGGGGACAGCATGGGGTTGCATTTTATGCGGTACTTTGCAAAAGTCTTGAGCTACCCCTTATTTGTTTAGATTTTGCTTCCGAGAAGCCAGACTTTCTTGGAATTTTTTAAACTTCAGCAATAGTCCTCCAGGATTTCTGAAGGTCTCTCAGAGTTTTCTTTGGCCATTGGCTGCTTTTTCACTAATTTTGAGTTCAGGCAATTTTCAGAATGTTTTTTTGTGTGTCAAGCCACTTAACACTAACCCATGAATCAGTCAAGAGTAAGAAAGGCACCCAACACAAAGGCTGAACCATTGTTGTGTCTAAACATAACAGACAACTTAGCAAAGAACCTTTTTTTATTGTAGCTTAAGGCAGTTTGTCACTAGCAACTTGTTGAAAAACACAATTTTATTCCAATTTGTTTAGTTGAATTTACAAAAATGGGAAAGAGCACAGTTTTACAGGCATAAAATAGTATTTTTGCAACAACAAGGTTATTTCTAAAGAGCTATTAGCCAAAAACTTGGCATATCTCATCATGGTGTGTAGTGTGTCCTTAAAAAATTGAGGAAACTGGAACAGTAATGGTGAAAAGAAGAAATAGCAGGCCTGTCCATTTGTAGGGAAGGGAAACGGGGAGAAAAGGCTGAGATATGCAAAAATATACAAGAACTGGATGGAAAATGACTGGCAACATATCTTACTGAGTTATGAATCCAAATTTGACATTTTTGGTTGAAACTGTTGTCAGTAAGTACAGAGGAGGTCAGGATCTTGTGGAGGACTTTTTCAAAATCAATGGAATTGCGAACACAGAAAAGTAGATCAGATTTTGATCCACCATATGATACCATTTGGAAAGCTTCCTGATTCACCATAACTATGACCCAAACACACTGCCTATGCAGTAAAAGTCTGCCTGGATAGAAAAACACAGCGGAACACTATCAGTCATGGATTTGCCTCCTCAGAGCCTGGACTTCAATATTATTAAAGCAGTGTGGGATCATCTTCACAGAACACAACCAAAGACAGTGAAAATCCAAAGAACATTCGAATGTCCCTTAAGAAGCCTGGAGAACTATTCCTGAAGACAAGACAGCTTGGCTAAGAGAGTTCAGGCTTTGTTGAAGAACAAAGGTGGCCATACCAAATGTTGACTTTCAAGCTCGTTTTTAATCAAACAAACTCATTTTTTCCTTCATGTACTCCTTTTTTATTTATGTTTGCACCTTTTAACAAATTCTTGCACCAGAAAAATGTAAAGAAATGAGGGGGGTAGCTCAAGAATTTTGCATGATACTTAGTACTTTTACGTTTTTCAGTGTCTGTTCGTTTTGCATTTGCCTTCATAGTGTTTGGTGTTTAGCTGTAGCTGTTTTATCCAGACTGATTCGGCTATAAATGAGTCAGTTGAGGAGTTTAAATTCCTATGGCCTTGCGTCAGTTGCAGGAGTTTTCCTCTGATCTGTACTCCTCTTGTTATGTACAGTACAGAACGTTTGTTACTCCCACAGGAATTTTTTTCTGGAGGAAATCAGATTGTGGGGACAGCTATAAAAAAAAATGAATCTCTCCAAGGTTGTTAGAAGCCCGATGCCTCGATCAAGCAGGATTGATGCTGTTTGGTGCTGCTTATTCCACAGTCAATCTGATGCGCTCATCAGTTTAATATGGAGGATGACAGATTAGTGTGTGCGAAGTGTAGCTGGTGTGAAAAGTACACGTCCTTGCAGTCAGAAAATAAAGTACAGAAGTTACTGGGTCACAGTGCATCTACAGAAGGAAACATCATAACAAGAGTATTCAGTCAGAAGCCTAAGGGAGCCTCTGGGGAAATATCTGCTCTGTCTGGGCTATAGGCTGCTTTGGTTTTCGATAGATTTTACTGTAAGTAATCTAGAGCAGGATTTTTTGTCATTCTTGTCTATTCCAGTGCCTTGGACTGATTAATTTTTGAATGACAAGAGACCAAGTGAAAGATAAAAAGCAAGATAAAAGAGCCTGGATGTGATTTAATAAGGGTCTGTCTAATCACTGGGTCACCCTGCAGCCCCTTTCATTCTCCTCCCTCCATCTGTTAACCGTAGAGGAACAGTGTGACACCCCTAAATACACGACTGCCCTTTGCTATCCCTCTCTGTGTGCCCACTTTCACCCCATGCCCCATCATCTGCCTTCTCTGCTTTCAGCCCAGTCATTTCTTTCCTACTCTACTATTCAGCTTTAACCACCTGCCATCTAGCGCCACACTAGCCCGAGACCTTGACCCCCCCTCACCCCCAGGAAACCTTCTCTCTCACCCTCCCATCCTGCCCTGATTTCTCTCTCTGCATGGCTTCCAGCTCTAACTAGATTAGCACTGTAGCCTGTTAGCATGCCCAGGGTCCAGCCAAGCGTGAATGGACTAATTCCAGCCAACCCCCCCACTAAACTCCCAATACGTCTGTTCCATCCTGTCTTTAACCCAGTGGGACCTCTTCCTGCTCCCACCCTGCAACCTGCTCTCCAGCCCTGCTGAACCTTGACTAACTTAGTTATGATGTGACCCTGTGACGCCCCTCCTATAGAGCCAGACTGATGCAATAAAGGCTACTTTTGTCATCCGGACATGCACGCGCGTACACAATAACAAAAGAATCAGCATGCAAGTTAACCAACCGGTCACACCCAAAGCGGCCATCTACCCACTGCTGGGAAAGTCTTTGGGGAGTGTGTGTCTGTGTGTGTTTTCTGGCCTATTTGCTGTAACAAGTTTTGTTGTTAACTGGGTGTTACATCACATCTTTCAGAGTAACATCATGTTTGGAGACTGGGACAAAATGATTGTCTGTAAACAGTCAGTCCTGATAGAGAGAGGTTTAATACACAGGATTGCATAGACTTATGTTTGCAACTTCTTTAGAGTTATCTTTTATAGATTTGCTTTCAAGCAGGTTGTTAAAATTAACCCTTAAAATTGATTGACCCATTTCTCTTATTTAAACTAGAACACCCAGATGTCATACACACACTGCAAGAATCAATGTGATGAATAGGAAATGAAGTGTCAAAAATAATCTGGTTAATTGATTGTACATCAGTATTTGCTGTGCAAGCATGAACTGCTAATTCTGATTGACCAGAAAAGAAAGAAATATAGGCATGGGAAAAGGGTGACTTAATCCACAATGACTTTATACTCTGAAGACATCTGGGAACAGTGATGGCAGAAACTCTAAACCTTCTCATGTGAAAATAATAAAAACAATAGCAGTAACAATGAAAAACACTTTTCTTTCTTGGCAAGATCAAGACATTTTGGCCTCTGTCTATTCATCTTCAGATATCTGCTGTGTTGAATATCTCTGGACAATTTTCACTGTTACAGTTCAGTAACACTGGCTAACAGTGATGTTGACACTTCTGAGGAGCCTAACTTATCCATTGAATGGCACAAAACTGTTTCGCAAGCCCAGGAAATGTAGGTTAGGTCACAGGCCTTTAATTACACTCCTAAATTTGGCATGAAACAAATAATTGATGCGACATGTCCTTGCAAATATACAAAAAAACAATTTCATGGATTGAAAATGGTTGAGTACTAATGTTTAGTCATCCCAATCAGTGTAAAATCTGACACACTGAATTAACATGGGACTTAGTCATGTAAAAGAGAGTTTTCACAGGACTCTTTGCAGTCCTCTGATAAACAAAGTACACCTTTACTACTTCTGTAGGGATTAAGAGGATAATGGGTTGCCAGGTGCCCTTGAATAAGTGATCATCAGCCAGTGTGACCACATCTGTAAAAGCAGAGGTTTTGACAGTTTGCTGGTCTGGAGGGTTCAGGTGCATGTTAACACAATGCCATAATCTTCCCAAAAGTGGATGTTCCAGAAAATTTACCCAGACTGTCCAATGCCCAGAGAAATTGAAACCACCCAAGAGCTACATCTCAGACTCCACAGACCTCACTTAGCTTGTTTAAATGTGCAAGTTCATGACAGTACAATTAATAAAAAACTGAACAAGTATGGCTTGTTTACAAGGGTTGCCAGGTGAAAGCCTCTTTTCTCTAAAAACAACATGGCAGCATGGCTTAGGTTTAGAAATTTGCATCCAAACAAATCGCAAGACTTTTTGAACAATGACCTTTGAGACCAAGATGTTTGTCCATATTGCCCGGCACTGTGTTTAGTGAAACTCAAATGTATCATATCACAGTAATAGCGCAAACACCTCATACCAACTGTCAAGCTCAGTGGTGGAGGGATTGGGCTTGCTTTGCAGTCATTGATTAAACCATGAACTCTTCTATACCCTCTATAGTATTCTGGAGTCAAATTTGACCCATTTGTCTGACAGCTAAAGCTTCCCCCAAACTGAGTCATATAACAGGACAATGATTTCAAGCATACCAACAAATCTACAATAAAATGGCTGAAAAAGAAAAGAATCAAGGTGTTGCAATGGCCCAGTCAGAGTCCAGACCTCAACCTAATTAAAGTGCTCAGATGGGACCTTAAGGGAGCTGTGCATTAACAAATGCCTGCAAACCTCATTGAACTAAAGCACCATTGTCAAGAAGAGTAGGCCAAAATTCTTCCACAATGATCTGAGAGAGGGACAGTCATACAGAAAAGTTCAAATAATTTGCTATTTATTTTTTTCTCTAAGCCTCTGCTTTGTGTATTTTAAATTTTGGTGATGTGACTCAGGCTGCTGCTTTTGATGACTGTAAAATGGTAGAGCAACCTCTCATGCTCAGCAGTGGTTACAGATGACAGGACTGTCCTTTGATGGTGAGAAAGAGAGAGCTCCAGATTCAGAAGTTAACAGGAATGGAGCCAACAGCTATGGTTTTCCACTTCTGGGGATTCTGGGGGCAGGAAGTCCTCCACCGCAGTAGTCCATAGGTGCGTTGCGCTTCTCTATTGCTCTTCATTTTCCTCTGGCCTTGAGGCCACTAGGCTTGTTGTGCTATTAATACTCTTACCTTAGTCTCTCCCTGTTGGCTGTAAATGACTGTAATTCCTAAACAGTTAATGCAGTACTTTTGTTAAGAGCCTTGAATAAAAGCTGAAGGTCTGCATTTCAGTCACATCTTGATTGTTTGATTCCAAATCCAGTGTGGTTACAGTTAGAAAAAAGTAATTGTCCAAAAACTTATGGACCTAACTGTAGCTGATAGTTGTTTTTTTACTGTCTCATGTATTGAGCTTTCATCCGTTCATCTTCCAGAAATGGTCGTAGTTAACCAATGTAGAGATACTAGCAGCTGTGGGATAATATGTCAAGTAGATTATAATACAGCCTTCCAGACATTAAGCCATTTATTAACAAATCATGTAAAGTAGTGTTAAAAGGAAAATTAGGTTTCCTCAGTGTGAATACTGTAATCATACTGTTACTTAAATCATATTATTCACAATAATCTGATTATAAGAGTGCGTGTAATTGCACTGAACGGAGGTGAACAGGACAAGAAGTAATTCAGTAATCAGTCAGGCATCAAAGTGTTTGTGTGTCAGGTTGGGCCAGTTGTTTGAACAGGGTGATTGGACTTCACACTGCCCCAGTGGGATGATTAGACCAGCATTGATCTGCTGCTACACTGACACATGCACACACACTTCTAGGAAGAGAGTCCTTATCGCATCATCCCATGAGCAGCCTGAGCTGGGCTGTTCTATTGATTGCCAGCAAAACAAGACCACACAGGCCTGTGGCATGAAAACACACACGCACTCAGGAATATAAATGTACACAAGCAAGGCACTGTCCATAATAATAAATGTCCATACAGCAGATGCATGCTTTTACATGCCTACATAGCAGCCAACAAAGGCACTGTGTGTATCCTAACACACACACATACACAGTCACACACACGCAGTCAGTCAGAAACATGATGCATCCTTGTTTTCATCTTGCCCTGGAAGTGAACTAGCAGCATTGCAGAACTTTCATAACTGAAAACAAGAGGAAATTCTTAAAATAAACCTCTGTGTTCCCAGAATTGCATAAGTAGCCTAGTTTTGCACAGAGCTGCAGATGGAGAGTATAAGGCAGATAAACACTGAGCTGGCAGAGTTTATAAATTCTCCTCAGGTCTCTCCAATTACACAAACCTCAATGGAAAGATAAGGGAAGAACAAAAGATGGGTGTGTTTAAGCATTTTACCATTTTCTGGCCTTAAAGTGGGCACTGAGATGAATTTCATGGGTGGGGTGTATTTAAAGTTGTGGGTTACCTTGTGGTTGTGGCAATACAGTCCTGTCCAATTAGCAAACCTAAAATATATTCTAGGTTTTAGTACTGCCACCTGTTCTTAGCTCTTTTGGATATAGACTGCATGCTAAAGTCAGAAAATGTTTGTGATCTTAAAATTCTGTTCACTTTGCCAAAAGTCTATTTCCAGAACTTCCTCAGTTTGTTTAGATTCCATTTTTATAATTTAAGCAAATACAAGTTCAGAAACATTTTGGTAAAACACCATCTTTAAAATAAATATTATCCCTCAATCTGTGTAGTTTAAACTATTCTGACTACTATTCACTTTAGGGTTGCAAAGCAGGGTTTGTACTCATGTATTGAAAGGCTGACTCCCTGTCAGGTCTAGGTTGACATTCCACTGGGCTCAAGCATTAGTGACTTTTTCACATATTTTTAGGATGTACAGTACTTCTAGACATAAGGTTCAGCTGTTATTAGTTAATGTATTGCTAGTCCCAGTTTTATTATCCCGGAAGAATTTGCAACATCATGATGGCACTAAAACTATTTAACGCAGGATTTGTAATTTTGGCATGATAATAGACCTCCCTGAGCTCTTGGACTGATTTCGATTTTCAAAATATGGATTTGCCACTAGATTTTGTTATCTGTAAAGATTTTTTTACATTTTTAGCCATATCTCTGTGACTATTTGTTTGATCCGCATGAAACGAAAACCAAATTATTGGTGGGATCATAAATATTCATATTGGCGCCATGTCATGTCTGCCACAATTACCCTGTGCTGGCATCAATGCATTTCAATCCGGGGATCATATACTTTATGGTGACAACTTGCCACTGCTGCTGCCACAAGTCCTTCATGCAAGTGTGATTATGCAAAAACTATTTGACATCAAGGTTAGAATTTTGGCACAGTGATAGACTTCCATGATATGTGGAACTGATTAGATTTTGGACATTTTGAAAATACAAATTGACCACCAGGTGGCGTTTTCTGTAAAATATTTACATTTTTAGCCATATCTCTGTAACTGTTTGTCCAATCTGCGTGAAACAAAGAAACAAATTGACTGTGGGATTGTATACTTTAATGGTAAAACTATGTCTTGTCCGCTGCTGCTGTTGCCTGTTGTTGCTGCAGCTGAAATCTGTTAAAACATTTTCAAGAATATTATAGAATCAGCTTTGCACTTTTTTGTAATTTGAGCCGGATGGATGGATGGATGGATGGAAAACCTGCTCATTCAGTATATTCAGTATATTCAGCTAGTCAGCCTATCTTGGGGGCACGTTACATTGCTGAAACTAGACCTGACCAACTGAAGTAACCCCAGATATAACACTGCCCCCACAGGCTTGTATGGTATTCACTAGGCCTTATGGGTACATCACTTCATCAGCTTCTCCTCTTACTGTAATGGAACCATCACTCTGGAACAAGGTCAGTCTGGACTCATCAGACTGCTTGACCTTTTTCTGTTGCTCCAGAGTCTAATCTTTATGTTCCCTGGCAAACTGAAACCTTGTTTTTCGATTAGCCTCACTGATAAGTGGTTTTCTTAAGGCTACACATCTGTTAACTACTATCCTTCTAGGTTTTAATAATGTGCTGCATGGTTCTTAACCCAATTTTAGTAGTTCCAGCACCCAGTGGTGACTTTTTTTTGTCTATATATGGTATAAAAACAGGTGAAGTTAAAAATGTAAAATAAGAAGCAAGCGAAGTGTAGGAACTTATGGCTCTTTATCTCCTGCCAGTCAAAGCTGCCAGATGTAACATAGTCTCTGGTGAAAACTTTGCAAAGCATTACTTTATAAGCAGGTACAGTGGACTCTACTGCTGAGTTTTTTCAGTATATGACAGAGACTGTTTTGAAATAACCAACTCAACTGCATTGAAGCAAGTAGGATTTATGTGGACATGAGGTAATTACATCACTGCATATCATTATATAATCTCCAAACCCCCAGACATGGTTGGTTGGTTTTTGTCATCTACACCATGGTATAGATGAAAAAAGCCTGTAACAGGGTGTAGTATTAATTGTGGTAACTATAGCTGAAAACCATTAAGTAGCATACATATTAATAGTCACTTTGCTACTGGTGCAAAGCCAGTCTCTTATATTTGGCTATGCATTTCCTCAGCATTATAGCGGGGATTGATCATCACATGCTTGTTTCAGTAAATTTGTATTCAAGCTGTGACTAGCAACAAGAGATCTGTATGTTCTCAGTTCAGTCAGTTGACTTTGAATGTGAACATGTGCAGCTACTTTTGTAAACAGCTGAGCGAGGTATGTTCTGTCAGTGTACTAGCTTAATATTAAAGTCCCTGTCTACCAGCACAGTCACCTTTGATTGGTAATTCCTCTGAGGGAATCTTGTTTATGACCGCTCAAACGGTGGCTGACCCGAGAGAGTCACAACTGTCACTCTCATCAATATCCCTGACCCTTAGTGATGTCGCTTGACCCTCCAGGGGTCATTGCAGGTCAGAGGTCGATGCTAATGAGCCTCAGGTTCCTTCACATTGCTGGGCCGAGCTCTGGGATTCTAAGTGTTATGAGGATTGATAGAGACAGATTTGACTCCAATAGATAAATGGATGAGGATTTATGGGGCTGACCGCTGGGTAATGGACCCTGACTGTGACCATGGAGCAGCCTTGGTCACTTTACAAAGTTGCATCGTTGACATTGTAGCAAAGTATGAGTGTGTGTGTGTGTGTGTGTGTGTGGTGGGGGGGGGTCCTGACTCAGGTTTCCACAATGATATAGCTTATTTAATGGAGCTCATTTAGAAAATCCATTCTAGCCACTTGAAAAATACATTTGACATTATGTGCACTTAAATCTACAGGAGCCATCTGTTAAATATGTTGACATATGTTTTGGCATTTAAAGTCTCTATATGTCCATGCAGTTTCCTTCAGTGTGTAGGAGTAGATGTGACTCTCTACCTGCATTCACTTTCCATAAATGTAATGACAGGTGGGCATAAGAGGGAAAGCAAAGGACTATTCATTAGGTTTTACTGCATTCTATGCATAACTCCTCTGAACCTGAAAACCTTTACAAATGCAGATTCTTCTTCTTCTTTCGGCTGTTTCCGTTAGGGGTCGCCACAGCAGATCATCTGCCTCCATCTCACCCTATCCCTTGCATCCTCTTCCCTCACACCCACTCTCTGCATGTCCTCCTTCACTACATCCATGAATCTTCTCTGTGGTCTTCCTCTTCTCCTCC
>VUQH01011978.1:6064-18433 GCA_015106775.1 Etroplus canarensis
GACTCCACTTTATTTATATATATATATATATATATATATATATATATATATATATATATATATATATATAAAATGAACCTACACAGACCGTTGGTGAAGTGATAATAATAATAATAATAATAATAATAATAATAATAATAATATGAAATCCATCATCACAAAATGGAAAGCATATGGCACCACAACAAACCTGCCAAGAGAGGGCCATCACCAAAACTCACAGACCGGGCAAGAAGAGCATTAATCAGAGAGGCAACAAAGAGACCAGATACATACAGTATGTATGCAGGGGTGAAAATCCCTTTTCATTGTTGGGGGGGACAATAAACAGTCAAATTTTAGAGAGTAAATTCTGGGGGGGGCATAAAAAATGCCATATTTTTTGTCGTGTTGTCTGATACTTTACTTAAATGTCTTCTATAATGATTTTAAACAATATTTGCAATTATGTCATTGTTCCATATTAGTCCATATCCTGCCTGTCTACAGGTTTTTGCCTGCTCAACTAGCAGTGGTACTGGGTGGAAGGTGTCAATTAAACCATATATGACCTAACAGAATTTCTTTACTCACCAGCAGCCTCACACCCACACACACACACACACACACACACACACACACACACACACTGACAAGCTTTACAAGAACTTAAAGCTCAAAATGGGAGTTCTAAAACTGGAAGAAATACTTTAATGAATAAACTGTTGAATTTAACGTCTCAGTCATATATTAAACTTACATTTCTTTCAAACAACAACAACCAATAAATCTGGAACATAACATCAAACTCTAAGTAGCAGTAGCTTACATAAATGAATTTATAAATCTGGACAATAATATCTCACTTAGACAGATCTAAAATGTCAGTAAAATAAATATTTGTGACGTTAATGGAAGGAGAGTCCTCTCTCTGACTGTCAGCCTGTTGCAGGCGGCAGGCTGCACTATTTGCACTATAACCTTTACAGGTGAACTTAATTTGACCTTCTCTACACTTTTAAGTGCACACGTCCAACTGTTCAGTGTTTCAGTACTATTTGCATAACTTGCTGCTCTCGGCAAAATTCGCAACTGGTGTTTGATCCATGAATCGACCAATACATTTTCTGGTTCACTTAGAATTGGTGTTTAAACAGTCCTCTTCGTCACGCTGTTCACATTTTGACATCATGAGACCAAGACGACACCTAACATCTGATCAACAGCACCTCGCCACTGCGAGGCTTCAAACAGGAAGTTCTCAGAGGGAAGCGGCCACTGAGCTTGGACTGTCACAGAGTCATCAGCAAGTTTTCAACAGAGATACAGAGAGACTGGAAGAGTCACAGAGGTCAAGCTGGAATTGGTTTTCAAGGGCACATGACAAATTATTGAGACATTTTTTTTTGTTGTGGTATACCCACCACTGCTGTTGGCTTTAGTTTCAGTAATTTGTTTGAGATGAGGAAATCACTGCACGCTTCTACTTACGTGATATAATATCACCGTAGCGTGAAATTTTTACATTTTCCATAAATTTCACCCAAAACCCAAATATCCTTAACTTTTTGTGAGTGGTGTATATTGTCGGACTGAATTACTGTAGTGGTCATGTCGTGAAATGCTCAGCAGTGACATCTGGTGGGGCCTGGCCCCGCCGGCCCCTAATATAAAGACACCTCAGGTAAATGCTATCGGTAAGGATTCCTCAGTGATTCCAATTGAATGTGAAAGTCTGTTCTGGAAAACTTAGAAATAAGGTACCAACGTGGAGGCAGGTAGGGGTATGTTTTATTTATCTTATCTCACTGTAATTTTCCAGTTTATTATTAAGTGAGGGGTGAGTGAGCGGTATGAGGAAAAAAGAGTGAAATCAGCCTCCTCCTCCGCCTCCTCTGGAGTCACTGCTTAGCAGTTCAGCATTCAGTTAACACCACTTATACTATCAGCGGGCAAACAGTCATCCCGTTTGATTAGGACTGATCACACAAAGAAAAACTTGCTTTCAAGATGGTACACAGTACCAAATTTCAAGCTGCTTTCTGTGAAGTTTGCTTCAATCTTGCTTCAGGGAGTAGGCGCATGCATATAGAATCAACAGCTTGCTGGTCTGTCAGCTGCTGGGAGCTTGAGCAAAGCCCACTAAGACTAGAAACTCATTGTAAAAATCCAACCCGGTAAATAATGAGCTCTACCACCAAGAAATGGGACCTAAAAATGGCCCCAGCCCACTAAATAACTGTATTTGTTCATAATCCAGTTCAAATGTATGCCTGGATTCTCCGCCATTATCTGTAAGGGAATATTATATTGTCTGTCATGCATTTTTTTGAACTGGCTTTTAAAGGGAAAAATAATTGGGTAGGTAGCAGCGACTCATACAAATTAGTGACCGAAATGTGAATGAATAGTAGCTATTGCATAAATACACACACTGACATAGAAAACTCATGCGAAAGATTTATTAAGCAGAATAAAATGTCCAGAACTCGGCCAGTATGCCTCCGCCTTGTATCTGACGCTGTGTGAAATTTACCTTTAACCACACAAGGCTTGGAAAAGATCCAGCAAACAAGTCAGCACCAGTGGTGGAAAGAAGATTTGTAAAGGACTGGCGCAGAGGCAACCAGAAAACATAACGCCTCATAGCATTAAATACCTCCTAGAACTAATGGTGCATGGAACTCAGTTTGTCAGCGCTGTATGATGTCCATGAGTGTGTCTGAGTGTGTCGGTGCAGCAACATGAAGAAACTAAGAAGAGATAAGGATGATCCCTGCCCCACCAAATGGGCATCTCAGTGTCCAAAGTAAAGGAAAGTTGGCAGTACAGAGCAGGGGGTCGTCCCAACAGAGAATGAAGGTGATTGAAAGCAATGGCCAGGACTGAAAGTGCGATCCTGCAGGGTAATGTGTCAAAATTACACAGAGGAGAAAACCATAACTTCACCCTGAAGCAGCCACAAGCTGAGGTGACTAATTTGGAATGTGAGGTAAAATCGATTTTTGTCAAGGAAAAGTAATTAGGGTTGCACTAGTTTCAGAATATGGAAGTGCTAGCTGGGTGAAGGGTTGATGGGACGCAGCTTTGACTGTGAGGGCTCCATTGGAGTGGGATGGATCGGTGTGAAGCCTTATTGTTTAACGACAAATAAGCCTCGGGTGATCTGTTTTGTGTGTTAACCAGAGGCTGAAGACAAATGTCACAGTTCTACCTTATTATTAAATACTTTGCAGGAATATGACCCCACGGAGTATTGGATCATGCAACCTATCTATCAGGAGACCCCCACTTGGTCTTTAATATGCATTTGAGTGCCTGCAGGAACATTTTCATTCTGCTTGCAAATTCTCTATTAATGGTTAAGACTGGCTTGAAATATTGATGAAGTACCCAACGAGTTTCGGTAAATGGGGTGAGCACCCTGTCATTTTTTTAAAATTTGATTCTAAAATTATAAAACCCTGATTCCTTTGAGGCTATGAAGTAATGCTAGGGGAATGGGGGCGCAGGCCAGTTTCAAGGTACATGGTCCACCTGACATGCATTCTACAAGTCTTAAAGGTGTGAGCTGTAGTGTAGTAAGGATCTATATACACAGACCCCATATCCCTACCCCAACCCTTGGGTTCCTATACCTCCCTCTGCTGATCATTGGGCAAAGGTGATTCAGCGTCACATACACTGTGCACTGTTCGAAGTCCATCCTGAAGCCAGCTGTCTGCTGGTTGGTGTAGGTGGTGGTTTCATGTTCAGCATCACAAATTACTACTTGGAACCTTGCCAGCGGGCTTGAGCCAACCATCATCCGTGTTGAGCTTAACTCCTTGGATACTTGGCTGTATTACATCCCCAAGATGTACAGATAAGTCCGTAAGCTTTGAAACAATTGTACTTTTTTTTGTAATTTTACCTCTGTACACCACCACAGATTTTAAATCAAACAGACAAAATGTGATTGAGAGTTGCGTCAGGAAGGGCATCCGGTGTAAAAAAATTGCCAAATCAAATATGCGGATTCATAACCAGATGGTCCGCTTTGGCGACCCCTAACGGGAGATGCCGAAGGGAAGAAGAAGAAGACAAAATGTGATTGAAGTGCAGACTTTCAGCTTTAATTCAAGCGGTTTGACAAAGGAATTGTATTGACTGTTTAGAAATTACAACCATTTTTATACATAGTCGCACATTTTCAGAGGCTCAAAAGTGATTGGACAGTTTAATAGAGTTTTAATATGATTGCTTTTAATACTTTAATAAAAAAAACTTTGCAGTCAGTGACTGCCTGAAGTCTAAAACCCATGGGCATTACCGAAGGATGTGTTTTCTTTCTTGAGATGCTCTGCCAGGCCTTTATCGTAGCGACCTTCAGTTGCTGCTTGTTTGTGGGTCTCTCTGCCTTCAATTTTGTCTTCAGTAACTGAAAAGCTGCTCTAGTAGGTTGAGCTCAGATTTGGCCACCGAAGAATATCCCATTTCTTTGCATTACCTGTAAACTGCCGCTTCTATCAGCAGGCACATCACTGCTAACCACTAGTGACCTGGTTCCACTGGCAGCTATACAGGCCCTTGCCTTCACATGTTTGACAGATGATGTGGTATGCTTCAGATCGTGAGCTGTTCCGTTCCTTTCCTTCTTTACACTAATCTTCCCATCAATCTGCTACAAGCTGATCTTATTTCATCCGTCCAAAGAATTTTGCTCCAGAACTCGACAGGCTCCTTTAGATGTCTTCTGGCAAAGTAGTGTTCTTGACTTAGCTCGTGGTCATCCACTTTAGCTGTCTTCTGCGGTCTTCCAACCTTTTGGTGTTGTTGATCAGGCCAGTGCATTCTTTATATTGGAGAATGCTCCAGATTGTGTTTGCCACTCCTAAATTTTTTTTTGCTAACACTCTCATTTATTTTAGTTTTTCAGCCTAATAAGGACTTCCTTCACTTGCATCTTTGGACCTCATATTGTCATTTTCAGTTAACAGCTACTAAATGCATGTTCATCACTTAGAATCGACTCCAGATCTTTTATTTGCTTTGTTTGCCACTGAATAATGAGGGAGTAGGCCTCACCTGTCCTTGTAACTGATTGTCAGTCAATTGTCCCATAACACTGTGAATAAAAACAGCTTGAGTTCAAACCCCTTGAACTAAAGCTGAAAGCCTCATCGTCAAACATGTTTTGACTCTCTGACTTAAAATCCACTTACGAATTACAAAAACATTTGTCATCGTCCCAAAAAATATGGACCTAACTGCATTCTAGTGGAGTGAGTGTGAAGGGATGGAACAGGCTTTCATTGCTGCTTTTTCTAGTTTCATGATAGTGTCATGTCATAACCTCTTTAATCTACAGTAGTGTGCAAAAGTCTCAAGCCATCCCTCATTTCTTTAGATTTTGATAAGAAAATTAAAAATAGGTGCAACAGTTTATTAAAACTTAATGGAAATACAGTAAAAACTGCAAAAACAGAATCTGTATCATTTTAACCAGCTTGAAAGTCAACATTTAGGGTTACCACCTTTATTCTCCAGCACACTCTGGACTCTCTTAGCCAAGCTTTCTTGTCAGTTCTTTAAGTAGTCCTCAGGAATAGTTCTCCAGGCTTCCTGAAGGATTCCAAAGCTCTTCTTTGGATGTCGGCTGCTTTGTGTTCCGTTCTCTGTCAAGATGATCCCACGCTGCTTCAATAAAGTTTACGTCTTTTCATCACTCTATAAGACCTGTTGCCACTGATTTTCAGTCCAGTTCTTGTGTAATTTTTCATACCTCAACCTTTTCTGCCTGTTTCCCTCCCTTAAGAATGGACAGCTACCCTTCCATTGAGAACACTTCTGAGGAGCGAACAGTGGATGGATCAGCAGAAGGCGCAGATGCATCTCCCAGGTCCTGTGTCAGGTCTTTACTGGATTTTTTCCCATTTCTTAAGGAGATAAATTCCCAGTACCGTCATCTGCTGAATATAGTTTTTCGGCCCGAAGCTTCTTCTTTTATTCTCCGCATGTCCAGTTTCCTTACATTTTTTAAAGACACACTACACATCATGCCGTTGCCACTGGGCTGAAAATGAGTGAAAAAGTAGCCAATGACCAAAGAAGAACTCTGAAAGACTATTGCTCAAGAGCACTTTAAAAAATTACAAGACAGTCTGCATCCTTAGAAGCAAAATATAAAGAAATGAGGAATGTCTCAAAACTTGTGCAGAGTTCTGTATCATCTTATTTAGTTATATTTACGGTTTTTTAAAAATCAGGAATAAACATGCAAATAAATTCTAAGTCTCTCTGTACATTGTACCTAGACTCAGGCTGTTTCTACATTAAAACGTTTGAAAGGGCCAAAACAAAAAAGAATATATTACATTTAAAAACAGGCTAGTTTAAGTATTGGGTTTGCATTATTGCCAGTTTGCAGCTTGTGCAATCTGTTCTCGCTTTATTTTCACGGTCCTTGACATAAATGGAGAACTCATATGTAATCATCATGGTTGTGTCTACATGTACCACCTGCTAGCGGAATAAAAGACTCAAACCAAAATCCTGCTCAGCGATGCACAGTTACAAGATACCACTGATGGATGTCATAAATTAATTGGCAGTAATTGCTAAACCAAAGCACTGCAGAGTCTAGATTCAGGTAATATGGTATGCTGCAGAGATAATTAGAATTTCCCAAGAGTGAGGGAGTAAAAGTCACTCTTGATGAGTTCATTCAGGAACCCTTGTCACAAAGCTAAGACTGTTAAAACTGCCATGAAAATTATCATTATACAAAAGTTGTGCTTCCAAAGACTCATATTTGATTTAGTGTTGAACACCCACGCATAAACATAGGATTTTGCATGAATTATTTTTAACACACGTGTAGCGAGATGAAGAATACGTGAGAAAATTCAGCTAATTTAAATTCGGTCAGATGCTGGCTCATCAGCAGAAGTTTTACTGAGCTTAACTTATAACCTCGAAGTGGTTGTTGCAAAAAACGTGGCTGTAAACGTGTGAGGGAGCCATCTTCTGGTGATAAAACTTGCAAGAGTGTAATAGCAGGGAGATCCAGAAAGATGCTTTATTTCCCTTAGTTTTCCCATGAGACTATATTTAAGGTATAGGATGGTAAAATGTGAGTTTTTCTGTAAGCATAAAGGTTGTGCAATGGAACCGCTGCATGATGCTGAGTGGGTTTAAGTTGCGGCAGCAATAGGTGCTGGGAACAATACCAAAATTATCTGTATGGTTTAATATACCTCATTTCATCATGTTTTTCTTCAAGGAGCCAGAACTTCTTTTAAACTTTTTAAAGCGGTCTTGAGCAATAGTTCTCCGGGCCTTCTGCAAGTCCCTCAAGGTTTTTCTTTGAACATTGGCTGCTTTTTTCACTCTTGTTTTGTTTTTATTAAACCACGTAAGACTCACCTATGAGCTATATCTGAAAGTCATGTCCTTAGCAAATCCAGGAAAGACCTGACACAAGACTTGTGAGAAGGCCCTTCTGTTTACCGTTCGCTCAAGCCTCGTCAGAAATAGTCCGTCAAGAAGCCATTCTTAAGGAAGGGAAGCTGGGAGAAAAGGCTGAGGTATGTCAAATTACACAAGAACTGGACTAAAAATCAGTGACAACAGGTCTTTTGAAGTGATGAATCCAAATGTGATTCAAATCAACAAATCATTGTCAAAATGTATGGAAGGAATCAGGAGAGAGGCTTAACAGTGAGTGTCCACACCAATCTGTATGTCATGGTTCATGACATTAGTTCAGTTTGGATTATTCGTTATGTTTCCCGCTATTTAGTTCATATTGCATTTTAGTTCTAGCTTACTGCTTACTGAGTTTATTTGTGTTTGTTTCATTGTTGTTGGTTTTATTGTCCCCCTCATGTTTCCCTGTGTCTAGTCTTTGTGTAGTTGTTGTACATTTCCTGTTTCACCTTATTAGTCTATGCTTCTTGTATTTAGTCTTTGAGTCTCAGTTCTAGCCCTTGTTTAGTTTATTAGTTTCCCATGTGTCATCCTCTTGTGTTTATGTCCTTCTGTCAAGCTGTCTCATGTCTACATTCTCAGTTATGGTTCTCACTTCCTGTTTTACTTTGGTAACCAGTTACGTCCTGTGCATCGTATCAAGTTTTGCATCCTGTCCATATTGTCGTCCCTTCCCACTCGTTTTTCATTCGTCGTTAGTCTGTGTGCATTTAAACCCCCGCCTTTCCTTTGCTCAGTAACCCAGCCACAGGGGCCCACAAGCCAGTGAACTCCTAGTGCCGGTCCCAAGCCCGGGTAAATGGTGAGGGTTGCGTCAGTGCTGCGTTGTTAGTCAGATGTTTCCCTCAGTGCATGCGTCTTAAAGTTCCCCGTGTTCCCATGCCTGGTTTGTATTCTATGAACTTTGCTTGTGAAAAGGACTTTTTGGGCTAAATAAAGCCCACTTCCTGGAGTCCTCTATCTGGGTCCTCTCTCCACATACACTGGCAACCCCTGATAGTTCAAAACACAGTGGAGGTTGGGTCATGGCTTGGGGTTACATTTCAGCCGGTGGTGGAGATCTTGTCAAAATCGGCGGAATGAACACAGAAATATGCGATCAGATAACATCTGGAAGGCATCTGATTGGCAAAGGCTGTATGACGATCACCCCAAACACACTGCCAATGCAGCAAAAGCCTACCTGGACAAAAAAACACACAATGGAGAAATATCAGTTTTCGCACAGTACTGTAAATATAGTATTAACCTCAAACTGTAGCTGAATTGTTTTACAGTGGAGAAAAGAAAAAAAAATGCTTGTTTGAGCTTCCTCTTTAAAGCACTGTCGTTAATTCAACTATGAATGGACTTTAAATGTACACATTACAATCATTGCATGGTTCTACTTCCTTGCTGGGCTTCCTGCACTTATAAAAACTACTAAATCTACCAGCCAAAGAATCACATGCAAATGGTATTTAACCCAGGTCTGATAGAAGTGGTTATGGCTGTTTAAATAATGCACACTCCTTATGTTGTGCTGATGGAGGTATTTGGCCTGGGGGTACAGGCAAGGAGACCTCAGCAACTCCAATTAGATGCAAACTCCCAACCTGTTGCCTTCAGAGCTCATTTGCATATCTCCAATCCCATCTCTCATCACCTGTGGCTGGTTTTTAATAGCATGAAATAGAATATGGCCTCCAGTATTCACATATCAGCATAGCTGCAGCTCCAGTCCAGTGCTTCTCATCAGTCTGGCCAACAAGGTTAACTGGAAATACGGCAGCCCTGTCTCCTACAAATTACCTTCTCAAACAACTAAACTGCATTCTCAATGGAAACATTTTCACCCATGTTCCATCTGGTTGTGATGTATCACAGAGGGGGAAAAAAACTATGTCACTGCCATTTTTTTCTTGCTTTCATTTTCATTTATGTTTTAAACCTAAACAAAGAGATTTTCCTAAACCTAACCGTACCAGTAGCTGAAAGGAAAAGGTCATAAAATGAAATAAGTCTCCCCTAAATGATGACTGTCTGCCCCTTAAGTGGCAATTATACTTTGTCTCATTATCTATTTGCAATGTGAAGAGAATTTGGATCAGTTTTGCTGTATTTGGCTGAATCTGAGCAGAGAGTACAGCTCTGTACACTTCAGAATTCATCCTGCTACTTCTGTCAGCGGTCCCAACATCAACAAGAGCAGTCTGAGACTGCAAACCAAGGCTTGAACGATCCTTGAATTCCTATGTTTTGCTAAGGTATGTCCATGACTTTTATACAGAGAAAGTTCAATCAAGCCAACTTTCAACACGCAGATACCTATAAACTTTTTATGATTCCTTTAAGCCACGCACGTGGCAAGATATGAGGAATTTTTGTCCCTGACTCATAAAGTTGAAGAATCCTTAAAACTAACAAACAAACCAAACCAAAACCAGGTAACAAACATTAGTTACCCAGCACCACTGGCAGCTGTACAAGCCCATGCCATAACACTGGCTCCATTATTTTTGACAGATGATGTGGTATGCTTCGGCTCACGAGTTGTTCCTTTTTCTTCGCCATTTTTTTCATGCCCCATCATTCTGATAAAACGTAATCTTGGTTTCATCTGTTCAAAGAACCCCGTTCCAGAACTGGGCAGGCTCTTTTAGTTGTTTCCTGGTTTTCCCGTTTCTTAGTGTAGTCAGTGGTTTGCACCGTGGTGTAAAACCTCTGTATTTACATTCATAAAGGCATCTCTTTACTTTGAAAACTAGGAAAGAATTCTGTGATCATCCACTTCATTTGTCTTCTGTGCTCTCGCAGGCCATTTGGTGTTGCTCAGCTGGCATTCCTTCTGTTTTTATCAGATTCTTTATTTGCCCACTACTAAAGATTTTACTATCTGTGTGAAAGATATAATTTGGTTTTTTGGCATAATGATG
The DNA here is from genome assembly GCA_015106775.1 of Etroplus canarensis. NCBI lineage: Eukaryota > Metazoa > Chordata > Actinopteri > Cichliformes > Cichlidae > Etroplus > Etroplus canarensis. The sequence goes on from VUQH01011978.1 coordinate 16,429, forward strand.
GCTTCCTTGACTTACAGTGAGATCTCTATAGACAAAATTCAGAAGCCATGTGAAAAACTAAGTACACCCCGATGATTCAACAATTGTAGAACCACTTTTAGCAGCAACAGCTTCAAGTAATCCTTTTCTGTATGACTTTATCAGTCTCTCACATTATTGTGGAGGAATTTTAGCACACTTTTCTTCCAATATTGCGTCAGTTCATTGATGATTTGCAGGCATTCATTAATGCACAGCTCTCTTAAGGTCTCACCAAAGCATCTGAATAAGGTTGAGGTCTGGACTTTGACTGGGCTATGGCAGCCTCTTGATTCTTTTCTTTTTCAGCCATTCTGTTGGAGATTTGCTGCTGTGATTAGGATCTGTGTTCTGATGTGTGACCCGATTTAGGCTGTTGGACAGATGGCCCCACATTTGATCCTAGACTTCATGGTTGACACAGTAGGGTGCCCAAATTCTGTGGCAGCAAAACAAGCCCAAATCATCACCCCTCGGTCACCATGCTTGGCATTTGGCACGGGGTGTTTGTGCTGATATACTGATTGGTTTTCACGGTCCATTACAGCCAGACATCTCCACTTTGGTTGCATATGTCCAAAGGACGCTATTCCGGAAGTCTTGTGGTTTTGCAGATGTAACTTTGCAAACCTAAGCAGTGCTACCATGTTCATTTTAGAGAGAAGAGGATTTCTCCTGGCAGCCCTTCCAAACAAGCCATACTTGTTCAGTCTTTTTCTAATTGTACTGTCCTGAACTTTAACATTTAACATAGTTACTGAGGCATGTAGAGTCTGAGATGTAGCGCTTGGGTTTTTCACAGTTTCTGTGAGCATCCAACAGTCTGACCTTGAGGTGAATTTGCTGGCACTTAGCAAAGATCGGCAACTGTCTTGAATATTTCCCACTTGTGAATAATCTGTCTCACTGCAAAATGATGGACTTCAGATTGTTTGGAAATGGCCTTATTACCCTTCCCAGACTGATTGGCAGCACCACTTGCTTCTCTAGGCTTACTGCTGATTTCTTTCCTCCTTGGCATTGTGTTAGCACACACTTGAATTTTACAGCCCAGCAAACTGCCAAAACTTCTTTTACTGAGGTGGTCACGCTCGCTGATGCTCAATTAATCAAGTACATTTGATTAGCAGCATCTGTCTCTCCTTAATTCTTATGGCTGCAGTAAGAATTTACTTAAATTTTGCACAGACAGCTTTTGCATTTTGTTTTAGCGCTTGTCAAATATGTTGTTTTCAACTGAGGTTGCATTTAACTAATTAACAACCTGCTAAAGACCACATGATTTAAAAAACAAAAGCTTGTTTAAATGATTTCCTGGTATATAAAACCTTAGAACTGAAAGAGGGTCTACATTCACTTCTTTTCGTGTATGTGTTCATTCTAACTCTGAAGGTCTTTGACATCTTCATCTACATCATCATCACCATCTTGGAACAAATGGATGACCATAAGATTTCATGGACCTTCACAACGGATTAACCGTACAGACTTTCCTGATCCCCTCACCTTCCCTCTGGCGCCAACATGAGGTTATCATGCGGTTTGAAGTAGCTGGAGTCATCGCAGGGGGACAGACGTGCCGCTTGCTACCGAGGGCTGACAAACTTTTAATCACAGCAGTGGCAACATGGAAGGTCTGCAATGACCTGCCGCAGTGGATGGAACTGGAAGTGCGGACAGACGCAAAAGTAAACCTTTAAGAGGTCTTAATAAACACAATTTAAGAGGACACAGTTCACAGGAATGGCGCAAGGCAAATGTGGGGCATAATATAGGCTAGTGAGTTATGTTCCCAAACAGGAGATCCAGAGGTGAGTCCAAACAACCCAGAGGGACTTGGTTTTTCCACAGTTATGAGTCCAAGCTAAGCGAGTGTGAGAGTGGGTCAGGCAGTTTACCTCTAGGAGATCCAGGTGGGCGTTCGGCAGAGCTAGAGCAGATTCTAGAACTGCCACTGCGGGGCGGGGGGGGGGGGGGGGCCGGCTTA
>VUQH01011980.1:12251-24123 GCA_015106775.1 Etroplus canarensis
TGCAGGGCTAACACACACACACACACACACACACACACACACTCACACACACACACACACACACACACACACTCTTAAACACAGTGGGCATACGCAGCTGTATTTTGAGATTTACAAAAAGCACCTCCATACTGAAGAATCCGTCATTATGATTTTTAATCTTGATTTATAGTTCTGCAGAGACTAGGCAAGTGAATGATGGCAATGATTGCAGTTATATGGTGTTCTCTGCACTGAAACTGTGAAACAATCATTACATTTACTGAAACACAAAAGCTAAAAGATGTCAGATTGAGTTTATACACAGATTGTTAGAGCATGGAAAATGAGAAAACTAAATGGATGTAAACTGGTGCTAGATATTGCATTAACATTCTGAGCAAGCAAGACACAATTACAGCAGATTATACTTTGGTTCACAGAGGCATTGTGCTTGTGCTAATATATGCTGTTTAACAAGAGGACAAATCACCACAATGTGTAGTTACATTCTGGTAAGGTGCACATCAGGCTTATGGATAAACTCAGCTTAAGACTTTTCATGTCTGTCTTCCCTTGCCCCTGCAATCTATACTATATGTTACATTGATCAGACTTAATTTTTGTATCCTACCTAATGGGACAGGCTTGGTGCAAATTTTTTTATAAGACATTAAAGACATGGCATCAGTTACTACCTTGTGGAGTTTATTCCCATATTTGATTTAAAGAAAAAGTGTTTAGTGATTACATATTGCCAGGGTTCCGGGGTGTGGCAAGGCCTCAAAAGCAAGACTCCAAAGCCAGAAGAAGTAACAAAAAGTGGGCTCTCTTTACGCTGGTCAAAAGTCCATAAACATAAAGTTCATGAAATACAAAACAATAGCTAACATGGGGAGAGGGGATGACAAGACTTGACATAACACAACACGGCTGAAGGAACACCTAACTAAATCAGACAACATGACAAAGAACTGAGTAGAGCAAACATATCAACAGTTATGAGACAAAAGATATTTTGCTCCTCTTAATGTCCCCTGGTGAAATAAGAATAACATTATTGCTATTGTCAGGTTTGTGGAAAGGAAGTGGTCCCAAAATGCAGACTTGCAGACTGAGGTGGTGAGAACTTAAAGCTGAACGAAGTCCAAATGAAAAACAGTCCAAGATGGAAACTTAAACAATGATCTGGAGTGAGGAAGAAACTACAGTAAACAAGACTTGGCTTAACATAAATGGACTTGACAAAAATAGTCTAGAATTTGGCATGGTATGACACAAAACTACAAAACATTGCAAGCAGGCAGAAACAAACCTAAATAGACAGAAAAGCAGACAACACAGAGCAGAGGGAGGCAAGGGTATAAATACACACTGTCTAACAACTAAAATGGCAACAGGTGGGTGAAGAGCACAGGTGGCAACAACCAAGGGCAGGATGCAAATCTAGAAACGATGCACAGGACATAACTGCTAACCAAAGTAAAACAGGAAGTGAAAGACATAAGACAGCTTGACAGAAGGTAGGCAGGTAAAGTCCATTGGGCTTTTACACCCAAGCCTACAAGGCTCACTGGGCCGGAGCTTAACCCCAGTTTTTGTAGCGTGAAGCAACTTAGGCGTTAGATTCCTCCTGGACGGGATGCTAGTCCATCACAGGTTACCTTCCTAGTATTTTATTGGTACCCATTTTCACTGCTGGATGGATAGAAGCACACTTGTGGATGGGACCTTGCCTAGGGGGCTTGGCATGGTGGAGGCCTGACTGGGATTTGAACTCACGACCTCTCAATCATGAACGCAGCACCTTAAGCACTGCACCACTGCCCCGTTTGACAGGACATAAGCAAAAAAGCATGATAGCCAGGAAACTAATAAACTAAACACAGAAAAGCATTCGAACTGAGACTCAGAGACTAAATAGAAGAAACACTGACAAACAAGATAAAACAGGGAAGTACAACAACTGCACAAAGACTAGATACAAGAAAACATGAGGTGGACAATACAATCAAATTCAAGGAAACAAACGCAAACTCAGAAGGTGGTAACTAACTCAAATGCAATATGTAGAACCGGAGGGCAGAATATGGCAAAATGTAACTACAGCAGAAAGTCAAAACCCCAACAGAAGACATGACACATATATTTTCTCCATTTAAAAAAATTAAATTAAAAAAACTGACAGAGATAACCAGAAGACTAAGCCTTAAAAAAAGTTATATGGATTTTGGATTTTCAAAAGTCATTCAAAGCCAGTCAAAGCTGGTGACAAAACTGCCAAACAGCAAATAGGGTCATATCTCAGCAACACTCTAATCTATCAAGGTCAAACTTGGTACACGGATTTAGTTACCTATTTTAAGAACAAAAATGTGTTTAAATATATGCGTGTATTCATGATTTTTGGTTTTGATGTACTGTATTTTATTGAGTAAACCCCTCTTTTAAAAAGTGCTACAGCTGTCATGCTCTATGGTTTTTTTGAAGTTGGGTTTTGTATATTTTGAGATTCTTGTATGCTTTTGAGTTTCTGCTCTTCCTTTATAGTTTTGAGATTCTTATTTTTTATGTTCTGTTATTGCATCCTTTGTTTATACTTTAGTTGAGCCTTCCCTATGTTTAGTTATTTTAGTTCTTTAGATGTTTCCTGCTGTGTTCCTGTCTTTTGTCAAGTTTGGCCTGTATCTATGTTCTCGTGATGTTTTCTGTTTCCTGTTTTATTTTGTGATCAGTCGTGTCTCTTGTATTGTGTTCAGGTTGTCGCCACCTGTGCTCCTCACCCGCCTGTTTCTTGTTTGCTCCTTTATTCTGTGTGTATTTATACCCTTGCCTCCCTTTGCTCTTTGTTTTGTTGTCTGCTTTTATGACTGTTTAGGTTTGTTACTGCCTGCTTGCAATGTTTTGTGGTTTTGTGTCATACCATGCCAAATTCTAGATTATTTTTGTCAAGTCCATTTATGTTAAGCCAAGCCTTGTTTAGACTCCTCCTCACTCCAGATCATTGTTTAAGTTTCCATCTTGGACTGTTTTTCATTTGGACTTTGTTCAGCTTTAAATAAAAGCTCGCTTCAAGTTCTCACCACCTCAGTCTGCAAGTCTGCATTTTGGGACCACTTCCTTTCCACAAACCTGACAATAGCAACAAGGTTAGTCCTATTCTTATTTCACCAGGAGATGAAGATAAGCAAAATATCTTTTGTCTCATATCTATTGATTTGCTTGCTTTAAAACAATAACTTGTGCATCTCTTAATACCATAGGAGCTTCCAAGGACAAGCCACATCAGCTCATTTGATTTAATCACCGTATTGGACGGATGGACAATGCAGAACACTGCTGTAAGCAAAAACACATTTTCCCTATGACTGCTTACAGCAGCACCTTTAACATGAACAGAAGTCAACATTTTGGCTTTGCCCTGCTGAACAACATGGTCCCAACTTCATTGCTTGAAACTATAGTGAAGTATGCATTACTTCCAGAGTCAACACCCTGGCAGACATTGTCTGAAAGAATCATTTTGCAGTCATTACCACCCAAATGCTTTATAGGACCGTTAATCATACAGAGCACTAATTTGCTACATTTCTCCTGTCAATAATTGGACATTAATGATCCCACATCAACAACAGCACCAACAAAAACAATAAAACACAGTTTTCCTGACTCAATAACTTTAAATATTTGATTTTCTTTATATTTTCCTTCTGCTCAATCACAAACACACTTCACTGTAACAATATTCTTTTTTTCTCATCATTATCTGAGTACGAAAGCACCTTTTAAGTCAAACACCAAACACTCAGTTATGAGACTGACAATTGTAAAGATTGTCCCAGACTAAATCACTGTTTCAATAGTCTGTTTCGACAATGAAGCAAAACACATTCATCCAACTGGTGAATATTTTTTAAAATGTGGGCTGGGTATGAGTTCAAATCAATACATCTGAACACATCTGGCAGTGCTAAAGTAAAGGTTTTTTGCATTCTTAGCAAAGTATATATTAAAATCATATATAATATAATTTCAAAAATTCTCATTTTAACTTCCTCGGTAATTATATTATTTGTTGCATTTTGGTTCAATATTATGCCAACAACTTCACTACTTAATGTTATATTACAATACTAATCCTGAGCAGTAGCCTGTGAAATCAGCTGTATAAAGTCTTCAGAAGAAAGAATCATAGTGATCATACTAATGTCAATAGAGTTATATAGGTTTGGGCTTAGAGGTTTCAAGCTTACTATGTAAAAGAACGAAAAACCAGTGTTACAACTTGGGCAATGAGTTCTAAAGAAAAGAGATAGGAAGGAACAAATTAATGAAATTGAAAAAAATGTTTTCCATCTTTATAAAAACCAATTTAAATGTGTTATTTAATTTTGACAGCCTTGTAACTTTCACTATCAGGTATAAGGTTTTAACTATTTTGTGAAAGTTTCCTTTGACTGTTTGTCCCTGCCTTTTCCCTGTCCTTTTCAATTTTGCCATTGTTTATTTTGGTCAGACGCATACTGTCCCAAATTCTGTTCTTTTTCCAAATGATGCTGCTCATCCGTAGAAAAGTCAAACCTTTTTAAATAACAACACAGCTAATATTCAAGCTTGTTGTGGCCTTGAATGCTAAACAGTTACAGCACTCCACTCCAATATTAAGCAAGTCAAGGATAGATGAATTCTTTGCCCAAAACAAAACACCTTCCCGACAAAAAGAGTAGTAATACAGCTTCCACTCACTTTATAATTATGATAGGACTGGCAGCTATTTTATGGAAAGTGAAGCATTGATGGGTATGCATTCATCCATGCAACTCCTGCCAGAGGTGGATTCATAAACTATTATTAAGTGATTTCTGCCTCTATTTTCACTCTACTGGTCTGTCATGTGTTTGCAAAGCAGCTGTAAATTGTAGTAAACAAACAGAGTGCAAAACTGGCCTCTGAGAAAAATTGTTCATAAAAGTGCAGAGATAGCATACTTCTGAAAACATGACAAATTATGGTGTCAAACAGCACACATGAAGCTTGATTAAGAGAGTCTTTTAATTAGCTTCACTATGATGCTCACAGAATTCAAAACGAGAAACCTCAGACATGTATCAACATGTCCAATCAGTATTCACTCTCAGCATTCAGCTCTAACCAGGCTCTGTCAATATCTGATTCAAACAAGAATTGCTGCATTTTTAATTCTCATTAAATATGAAAACATTATTTCAATGAGCACAGAAAAGCAGTTTAAAAATCCCAAGTCACACCCTTAGGCTGAGTTCAGGACTTATCCTCAGTTGTGGAGCAATGGCACAGATCTTCAAAAAATTAGCAGACTACAAAATATTACATTAGAGGGACTTTTCCCATCAATATCAGTTCCTAAACTGCACCTTTTTGCGGTGATGCAGTGATTTTTGGACTTTTTGCAGATCATATGTTTGAGCATGGATCAGCGTAATCATTGCCATGCTTTCTCAACAGTTCTTTAGCCTTGCAGTCATTGGTTTAGAAATTATTTTTGACAGCTTGATTGAAATTGAATCAAGGTCTTCTATCACATTGATTAAAAAAGTAGTCACTTTTCTTGTTTTATTTTTTCATCACTTCACTGTAAATTCTCCTGTTTATGCTTCTCTGAAAAAAACAAACAACTGCAATATGACTTGCTGTACTATTGCATCACATAACACCTAACTTCATACAATTCGCAGAATGAGATGTTCAAAAGCTCATATGAAAGAAGGCTTTGTTGACAGCCAAACATCAAAAATCAAACAATGAAAGAATCCTTTCATTTCCTGTATAATTTGCACTGGAGTGCACATGCTTACAAAAACTAAACAACAACATGAACTGTTGAAGAGATATAATGTATAGTGAAAACAGCAGTGTTTAATAGTGCTTAATAAACTTTGTATTGCAGGTTATTACAAGTAGAAAAATAGCAAGTTAATAGAAAGGCTGAATGTCAGATGTGGATATGAATTGACTTTAGAATTTTAGTGCAAGACCCTTCTTACTCCAGTTTTCATTCACTTGCTGTTTGTTTTTATTTTTGCACATTATTCCATGGATTTTAGGCACCAAAGCTACTTCGTTAGTGGTAACAACGAGACTGAGGTTTGTTTTCAAACCACATCAACCCAGCCAAGAGACGTAAGAACTGAGACCATGTCCTGTGTCTGACCCGTGCTGTCCTCCCAGTTTGATGTTTGATGACCACTCTTTGCAGGAAGCTGGTTTTTGACCCTTGTAACCACGATGTCATCCTTTCAGTCACAAACCACAGCTCAGGGACATAGATATATAAACTGACAAATCGACAACTTTGCTTTCAAGCTCAGATTTTGCTTTGCTGCAACAGACCATCAGAATTTCCACAGATGCTGAACTAATACATATGTCAATCAGCCACTCTATTCTTCCCTAACTTGTGAACAAGACCCCGAGATATCTATACATCTCCACTTGGGGCAGCAACTCCTACCAAACCTGGAGTGGGCAGTCCACCATCCTCTGACTGAGAACCATGGCCTTAGACTTGGAGGCACTAATTCCATTCCCAGTGCTTCACACTCATTAGCAAGCCACCCTATCTCTCCATCAATAATGACAAAGCCAACAGAACCTCATCATTTGTAAAAAGCAAAAACAAGATTCTGAGCGCACTGAACTTTACACCTTTGGCTGTGCTTTGAATATTCTGTCAATAAAACCTTTGAACAGAATCAGTGACAAAGGCAGCCCAACACCCAACAGGAAAGAGTCTGACTTGCTTTCTGAATGGTTCTACAGAGACTAATTAACCCATAAGAATGGACCCGATACCCCATGCTCCCAAATGACCGCCTACAGAACTGACCCCAGTATCCATGCATTGTTGCAAGGGCATGACAGCCAGGACAGCCCAAAGCATCCAGAGCTTTAAGGGACTGTGAATTTCATCCACCCCAGGGGAGGTTTAACTACTTTGGTAACCTCGGCCACAGTGATGGTCGAGTCATCCCTTTTGTCCCCAGACCCTCCCTTCTCCATGGAAGGCCTGTCAGTGGGATTCAGGAGACCCTCAAAGTATTCCTTTCACCGCCTGACCATAGTCTCAGCTGAGGTGAGCAGAGTTTCATTCGCACCATATACAGTGTGGGTAGGAAACTGTGTTTCCTCCTGTATCACATGATCTTTTGCCAGAAGTCTTGTTCCAAGGCTTCACCAAAGTCCTATCACACCAGAGTTTCTGCTTCAGCTATTGTCAAAGCAATACTCTGGCATGGCAGACATGATTCACTTTACTGCCACAGCTCCATGCAGCCACCTCAGCAATGGAGGTGCTAAATGTGGTTCATCTAGACTTAGTGTCCCTAGCCCCCCTGGGAAGGCTGCTGAAGCTCTGCCAGAGATGGGAGCTGAAGATATCCTAAAGCAGAACCTCCACTCGATGCTTCCAGTACACCCTCACTATACAGTGGGGAATGCCAGGCCTGTACGCCATCCTCTCCCACCGTCTCATCCAAATCACCACCATTTGCATATCCAATGATGCAATCATAAAAAAAAACATAATTATCAGCTGCAACCTACTGTGTCCTGGTGCCATGTGAATTATGAGCAACTGCTATGTTATGCTCAAAAATGGTGTTTATCATCGACAACCTAGGACCAGCAGAAAAAAATTCAGTAATAGAACACTAGATTGGGCAGGCTGTTCCTCCAATCATGTCCCTTGAAGTTTCATTAAAACTGCCCACATGAGCACTGAGGTCTTTAAGCAGCACCTACCCTGGCTTGGCTTCAGAAGCCGAGCTCCTGGGCCTGGGGAGATCCTATCAAGGGCAATTTACCATGGCCGACATACCTGTACGTATTTACTGTACATGGCCACTATATGTCTAATCTGGTTTTCTAATGGAGTCTTCTGTCTTATCACTTATTACAATTGACAATAACAGTCTAATGAGGTTGTTAGCAGGTGGAGGAGTACTAGAAACACCTATGAAATGTAACTGGTAACAGACATTTGTTGGGTTAATAATATCCAAACTATGTTTTAGGGTTGATGTGGAGTGAACAGATTAAATATTTCAGTAGAACTTAACACCCAACTCAATCAAAAGTTAGATATAAACAAGTGAGATGATATAGAATGTTTATTTTCTGCCCTCTTAGCACTGAAAAGGCAAGGACAGGTACATTTCTCCCAAACTCTAGTAGAGCTAGGAAGACATTATTGCTTTTGCCTAAAAACAAGACCAAGTATTTATCTGTATTTTCTTACTCTAGACAGATATCATCTCATTTCTCTATGAGGAGTACAGCCAGTTCTGCTTCAGCTGTCATAAAATTGCTTTGCTCTACAAATATACTTCATGATTCATGTCAGGAAAGTTTGCTTCAGCAAATATAAGCCAAGAAAATGGGTATGTTCAGAGAGGTGAAGTTTGAAATAATGACTGTGATTCAGGTCAACTACTGGTCTCTGAGGTAGCTTTACTGATACTATTTGGTGCCTGTTTAGCCATTAACCCTTTATCTGCTACATTTACTTTAAGAGGCCAAGTCCCTCTCACCATGGAGGGTTGCGTCAGGAAGGGCATCTGGCGTAAAACATCTGCCAAATTACCAATGCAAATGAAACCCCTGTGGCGACCCCTTGGTGGAGAATACAAAGGAGCACCGAAAAGATACATTGATTTACTTTAACAGGCCCTGAAGTAAATGGTCTCTGGCCATTAGATATGAAATTCTGCCCAGAAATAAAACAGATTTTTTTTTTTTGTTTTTTTTTAACGTTACTTACTTTACTTTTTCCATCACTTTATAAAGCTGCAGTGAAATCTGTAAAAACAGGCGGAGGTAAACCTCATTAAATAAAACCCCTCGTAACATTACACATACACACTTCATTGACTATGTTTATGGGCCAGATCACATGCAGAGGTTCCAAAAGTTTGAAGAGATAATGCTAGATACTGTAAAATAACTAAAAACATTTTTTGAATGTGGGGTCCTTTTGAAACAAGACATTCATATACTGGGGATTTTCTCTACAAATCTACAGAACATCAGATATGAAAGAGCAGCACAACAGTTACCTTTGAGAGCAACAGTGCAGCATCTTATCTATTAGTTTCTCTGCTTGCTGTAGCCAGTTTTTCTCCATCTATCTTATCCAAGTGCATAGAAAACAAGTCAGTAGCCCATCTCCTCTGTCAGTATCTCAGCCTTCGTTCAGTAAAAATTCAATGCAATAAAGGTGAGATGCCTCATAAAAGGGCAGAGAATTGTACTGATTCCCACAGATGGAGCACTACTTCAGTTTTTTGCCTCTTAGCACCAGGCAAAACTATAACTCTCTGCTCTCCTGTAAGGTTAACTACTGCCAGAAGAAAGAGAAAAAAAATGCAGAGCTCAAAAAGCGAAGAAAGACAGGGTGAGATACTGCTTTAACAACATGAATAAAATGCTGGCACTTTCTCAAAATAAGTGCCCCTTGTTCAGCAACAAATAGGCATAGACAGTATTTCCCCTGATCCGAATCTTGCTCTGAGGCTTGTTATCTTCTGCAAAATGAGAATGCGGTCAATTTCTGATCATAGGATGCATGCATTTTCAAACTCGACAGATCCTCTCTCTTTAAACACCACCATTCAGTTTAAGGGTGCTTTCAGACCACTATTTTACACAAATTCCAGAGGGAGAAACATAATGCAGCACTGTCAACTTAATTTGTTTTATCATAAATGTAGGCAACTGAAAAGAGAAGCTTAGAGGCCAGTTCAGATCACAGATTCACCATGACACACAAGGAAGGAGTGAAACTGGTGACAAAAGAACGGCAAAATGAGACTGTACAACTGAATCTGACATCAAAAAGAGCAAAACATTTTGATTGTTCTCTCGAATGCCTCCACAGTTCCTTACTGCTTCCTTGATGTTTTGTTCATATTTGCAGTTTGGTTCACTACAACAAATGTATGCTGTGTTATCAGCAAACTACAATAAGGTCTTGCAGCATTTTATCAAATTATGAAATTATCTGAAGCCACATTTATGTCCCTGCATATGCTAATTTTGTTCTATCCTTTGTTAAAAACTAAATGTGGTGACAGAAATACAATGGTCTTCCTACATAGTCACTTTTTTCTGAAAAGTTTTACCTTTAGAGATAACCAGCCAACTTTTCTGGTGCTGAGTTAAAAAACAAAACAAAACAAAAAAAACTTTTAGTCATAAATGTCAAACATCCTGGATAACTTGGCTAATTTGTGTCTTTGATTAAAAAAACAGTTAATAAAGATGAGGTAATCTTCATATCCCAACCCCGAGGTTTAGCAGATAGGGATCAACAATCTGCATTGCATTGTGTGAACAAAGCAGTCACTGCTGCATGAATATTACCCTGATATGCAATTGTTGAAAGTCTAAATACAAAAGCATGAACATACTTTGGTTTTTTGCAAAGAGAGCTTCCACTATTCAAAGCAGGTTTTCCATATGATTTTGGAACCTGGCTGCAGTGATTTCCTCTAGTTCTGCCTTAAGAAACAATAAACCTGTAAACATAAACCAAATAAAGTTTCACTCTTAAAATATGGTGCTGGCAACTCACTTTGCCAGCATACTGTCTAAAACAACAGTTCCTTACCATTAAAAAAACTGAACTGTAGTCTACTGTATATAATATCAGCTTTACAATTTTATCTGTTAGCTGCCTATTCTACTCTTACAAACCTCATTTACAGGAAAGTTAGGATATTTTCCAAAATGCAGCTACTCTTCATGTAATGGACAAAATTACATGGGAAAAAAAATCCAATAGTTTTACTGGCCACCTTTATAATATTTAGTAAATATACACAAATTTAGAATTTGCTGGATTCAGTACACTCAACAAAAGCTGTGACAGAGTCAAAAAAAGATTAAAAAGTGCACAGAATATTCAAATAACACTAGTTTGGAAGATTCCACATTAAACAGGATAACTGGGAGCAGGTGAGGTATCATCATTGGGTATAAAAGTAGCATCCATCAAAGGCTCAGTTTTTGCAAGGAGGGATGGCTGTGGCTCACTCTCTCTGTGCCAAAATTAATGAGATAATTGTTAGTCAGTTCAAATGTAACATTCAATACATGACAACAGAAAATGTAGGTCTTTCAACATCTACAATGCATAATTATGAGAAAATTCAGAGAATTTTGAGACATCTCTATAAGTAAAGGGCAAGGCTAGAAACCATTAGTAAATGTCTATGATCTTCAAGCTCTCAGGTGACACTGCCTAAGAGCCTGAGCCCAGTTTGGGTTAAGACCCATTTGGTTAAACCTGTATGCAAGTTTCACTAAGACAGCTGGATGATCGACACCTCACCGTGGCTTTAGCTCATTGATCTTTCAGAAAGGTGAGATAAAAATGTCCCATAGCTGCTATTGCTTTCCCTTCAAGATATATACCGTACTACACTTTATTCAACAAGAACATTTCATTACTGTACAAATTTGTTCTAGTACACTGGATGCAGTGATTTCTAAAGACTTTGTGTTGTGTGGGACCTGATAAGACAGATGCGCAGTGCACAGAAATCCTGCTTAGAGAAACTTCTGACATAAACTGACTACTTTTTTCTTAGATCATTTTAAATGGAACCCTTTCTCCAAATCCATCTTTTATAGAGCCAAGCTTTAATACTGTATACTGTTGCAATTTTCAGAGGAAGTACAGCTTTTATACTGTAGATAGATAAAGAACTGCAACCACTTTGAAATTCAAGGACTTACTGTGATGTTACACAGATAAAACAATATGTATGTACGTGTATTTTTTTCTTTTCTTTTAAAAGGTTGATTTTTTTCTTTTTGGTTATCATCTTTAAAATGGGGGGGGGGGGGGGGTCAT
>VUQH01011988.1:5360-17332 GCA_015106775.1 Etroplus canarensis
GAATTGAGGAAAAAAAAAAAAAAAAAAAACATAGTGATTAAATGTAAGCTTAAATGTTGCACTATGGCACAGAGGATGCTGAGGCTTTCACTGCAGAACAGTGGTGTTTCCCTCTAGTGGTGGTAAGACTGTAGAATCAATGTAATGTATCACAGTGTAATAAAGTAGAATAAATCATGAGAAAATATGGCTGTGATGTGTAGGCAGGACAAATGCACCAGAAAAACACATTTATGGCAGAGAAGTGAAAAAACAGACACAGAAAAGCAGTAAATCTTTGTACGCAGAAAGATAAGGCTCAGAGAGACAGCTTCAGTCATGCCATTGCAATAGCTCTTTTGTAATCAGTCAGATCCCCACTCAGTATCAGTTTTATCTTCATCCAAGTCTTCCCGTTTCTCTAAAGTCTCAGGAAATGGTTCTCATTGCATGGTGAGAAACACAGCAAAACTGTTACAGTTCCACACAAAAATGTCCCATGTGATTACACCTAATAAACAAACAAAAACACAGTGTTTAGTCTTTGATATCTGCATAGTTCCATGTGGCTGAAAAGTGGGAAATGTCTCAAATCTCCTTCACTTAGAGTTGTAGTTTTCTCCAGTACATTAGCACATCCCTTCAGCTTGGAAGCATTTCAAGGACTCCTCAAAGCCCAGACTTGGGGTAGTGACACCTGCCAACAAGTGGTTGCACCACTTAAAACATCGCTCTAGTTTTAAGGGTGGTGGTGGTGGTGGTGGTGGTGGGATCGGTGAGAAGGCCGCACGTCAGCGATGCGCTGGCGTAAATGGGACATGAATTCGAACATGGTTGCTGCCAGACTCTGGTGGATGAGGTAGCGTGGCAGACGACCCTAATGAGACAAAAAAGGTTTGAATTTCATCATTCGTAACGTGTTTCATGTTCATACAGTCAGATCCATAAGTTTTTGTACATTTACTTTTTATTGGCAATTTTGCCTCTGTACACCACACAGTGGATTTTAAATCAAACTGTCAAAATCTGATTGAAGTGCAGATTTTAGGCTTTAATCCAAGGGGTTTGACAAAAGAATTGAATTAACTGTTTAAGAATTACAGCCATTTTCATACATAGTTCCCCATGTTCAGAGGCTCAACACTAATAGGACAATTGACTGACACGCTGTTTCATGGCCAGGTGAGCCCTGTTCCGTCATTATTCCATAACAAACCAAGCATGTAAAAGATCTGGAGTTTGAATTCTAAGTGCTAAATATGTATTTGGTAGCTTTTCACTGAAATTCATTATGAGGTCACTAATGTTTGCTGATAGAAGCAGCAGGATTAAGTCTGAAGTGTACAGGGCTATACTCTGCTCAGATTCAGCAAAAATGCTGCAAAACTGATTAGATGGCGCTTCCCAGTGAAAAGCACACTGCATAAAAAACCAAGGGTTTCTAATTCGTCAATGGCCAAGTCAGCCACCTGATCTCAACTCAAAAGAACAGCTCTTTAGCTAAAGACAAAACCAAAGGCAGAGAGACCCATAAACAAGCAGCAACTGAAGGCGACTGCAGTAAAAGCCTGGCAGAGTTTTTCAAGAGAGAAAACATTTAGTGATATCCAAGGGTTCTACACTTAAGGCAGCCATTGACAGCAAAGGATTTTCATCCAAGCATTAAAAACAATCCTTATATTTAAAATGATGTTAGTTTGTCCCATTACTTTTGTGCCTATGAAAATGGGGACTATGTATAAAAAGAATTCCTAAATGTAATTCCTAAACAGTTAATGCAACTGTTTAGTCAAACCCTTTGAATTCTGCATTTCAATCACATTTGACTGTTGGATTTAAAAACCACTGTGGTGGTGTACAGAGGCAAAATTACATAAAATTACAAGTGTCACTGTCCAAAAACTTATGGACCTAACTGTGCACATTTTTTCCCAAATGTAATTTTTATTCTCTGGAATGAATTCCTTTACTTGTAGTCCTTGGTATATTTTTCTTAGTAGAATGCAATACAATTACCAATTGAGTCATGTTGAAAAAAGCTTTATTATTCTTTTTCTGCATTTATAATTTACTAAAAAAATCTGACATTTTTAAAATGATAAAAATCAAAAAGATCAAATTCAAAGAGTAATGCTCCATGCATTTTCTCACCTTCAAGTCTGTGTTGAGGACCCAGATGAAGGTGCAGACAGACGGGTTACTGCTGGATTTAAGGACCACAAATCCTCCAGGACCATTTTCTCCTCTAAGACCAGAAGTAAAGGTTAAATTAAAAAAAAAAGGAGAGAAAGTTACGGAAGTTAAACCAACACAGATGCCCTTTTGTCAAATCAATGCAATGTTCTAGTAAACTGGATCAGTGACAAGGCTAGGACTGACCTGACGTAGCGGCCGCTTGGAGGTTTGGCATCATGGCTGGTTGCCATGCCAGCAGACAGGTAACAGTCTCGTTTGCGCTCCACTCGTCGAACATTAACAAAATCCCTGAAGGAAGAAAAATCAATCACTCAATCAACTCACTTTACTTCTGACCCGAAAAAAGGAAACAACAGAGACAAGACAACCAGATGCTGCGCTGATGTACCTCGCAGACACAACTCCTCCAGCTGCCCCAGCAGACACATCATATGAGACCAAAGTGTTGTCGTCAACTCTCTGAAGGATCTGAGGATAAGACAGGAGATATATTAAGTTACAGCACAGCATAAATTTACAGTGAGAAATGGTTAAAAAGGACAGGAAAGACTTTTGACCTGGCAAACAGAAACGGTTCTGTTCCACTGAACCATCTTCTCTGGCTGCAGGATCACCTCCTGATACACAAGCTCAGCAGGACACTGCATGAAGGCCTGAAGAAAGCAAAAACAAGAAGCAGTTAGGACAAAAATAACAATATTTAGTTGCAAGCGTGTAAAGCCATTTTCCACCTTTTCTGTTACAGCTCATATTAAACTGACTAAAGCTCTGTCTTTTCTGTGGTGTACAATTTATCCCTCTGAGGCAGAGGTCAAGACTGCAGGGCCAGAACAAACCTTATCAGAGAGGTATTTTTCCATTATTCTATCATTTCTGACCATTTCACAAACAAAAGTGCCCTTTGTACTTGGGTAACTGAAACTCAAAAACATTCCTGATGACTTTTGAAGCTGAAACCTTTTCGGGAGGGGGACAAAAAAAATTCTTGCATAAAGAAAAACCCTGGACTGTGGAAACAAGATAAACAGACCAAAACAAGCTAAAATTAGATTTTTTTTTAACTTGTAATGGTCTGTTTGACTTGTGAAAACCCGTTTTTTTGTGTGTTTATGATCATTGTCCAGTCGTAAAGCCCTGTTATGCAATATTTGCTTCCACAGCTTAACAAAAAGAGTTTTGTTTTAAGGCAGACTGAACTCCTGAATAGTTAATCAATGGGAAACAGTTTGCACACAGACTGCTGATTACATAATACTGCAATTTATGGTTCAGGTTTAAGATGACTGTCTGATTATCTAAATTGACAGCTTGTAAAAACATTAAATCTAAGTTGTATTTAATCATATTTGCCAGTAATTGGTTTTAAATGTGATGCCTGACTAATTTTCTTGTCCACCCTCTCATTCATTTCAGATGGGTGTGCAAAGACAGGGAGGAAATGTACTCTGCATATCAGCCCTCAAAGAAAAACCGAATACCAAAGTTGATATTGTTTTCCTGGTTCACAGACAAAAGTGTAATGCATTTTGCTCATGCCAACTGTCATCAGCAAAGTACAATACACCATTGTATCTAAGGGCGGAGCATGGTGCATGGAGCCATGCCGGGCACAGCTTGAAAGACCAACATGGATCCAGCCTCCGTTAGGCCCAGAACATGCAGGAGGCGTCATAAGGGTTCGATGCCAACTGGACTGGGTGGCAGTAAGAGGAGAAGCCCCTGGCGGTTCAATCTGTCTTTAGCAACCTGAAATGTCATGTGGGGCTCACCTCAACACACAGCTCAGGTTCTGGAACCTCTCCTGGCGAGGGGCTGGAGTTGCCCTCGGTTAGAGGCAGCAGCAGACTTGTTTCCAGGGGGCATTAGATGCTACCAAGGCTGCTCTTTGTCATCGATTCTGTTCACAACTTCTGGAGACAGAATTTCTAGGCATTGCCATGTGAAGGAGAGTCACTGCATTGCTGGCCTCAGGATCACCTCTTTGTTTTTGCGAGTGATGTGGTTTGTTTGGTTTCATCAGGTGGTGACCCCCAACTTGCACCAGGGTGGTTTGCAGCCTAGAATGACAATTAGCACCTCCAAGTCTAAGGCCAAGGTTATCAGCCGGACAGGGTGGAGTGCCCACTCTGAGTTGGGGACCAGTTACTGCCCCAGGTGGGGGTGTTTAAGCATCTCAGGGTCTTGTTCATGAGTGAAAGGAGAGTCGAGCAGGAGACTGACAGATGGACTGGTGTGGCATCGTGGATGCTCTACCAGTCTGTTGTGGTGAAAAGAGAGCTGAAACTGAGTGTGAAAACGAAGCTTTCTAAGGTAAGGTGTTTTGGGCATGTCTTGACGGGAGGAGGCCCCTGGGTAGACCCAGGAAGAGCTGGAGGAGGTGGCTGGGGAGAGGGAAGTCTGGGAAACTCTGTTAAGATCACTACCCTGCGACCCATATAAGCAGAAGACGGATGGAAGGAAAATAAAACAATGTTTTAGCATCACACGTCACTTACACCTTTCCACATTTGTGGGTACAAAGGTGTCTTCGTGATTCTGAGTGATGTAAATTTTGTCATCAGAAGGTGGTCAAGAGGCTCCCTGTGGAAGTCCCAATACCCTCAAAATTGTTGTGTCCACACGGGACAACACTACATAGGCAGCAAATGTACATATGACCCCAAAGTGGACTTGAAAATATAACAATTAAAAACAGCTACTTTTCTTTGGTATCTGCAGCTGCGTTTCTACACATCCACAAATGACTATAAACATGGCCTTACATCATAAGCATTTTTTGTTCTTATTTGTGTTAATGTGTTTTAAGGTGCATAAGTGGGAAGAAATAAGACTAAAATAAGTGTGCAAGACAAACGTGCCAGTAAACTAACACAAAAAAAAGTGTCAATTGTGTCATAAAGGGAAAAGGTCAGTCTGAGGATGAGGAAGCAATAAATCCACAGTTCCGAACCATTAAAAAAAAAACAAGTCCTGTCAGTTATGAAGCATTCAGTAAAAAGAGCACTTCCTCTGAATTCCTTCATGGGAAATTGCGCACACTGCAGGAATTCCCTTCTAACATGAGTTAGTATTTGCTGTAAAAATACCAAGTCTCTATAATATCTGATTTAATTTAACAGCCCAGCAGTCTTAACGATTTCACCATTACAGAGTGTTTAGATGTGTACGGGCTCATTGGCTGCAAGCACACTTTCAATTATAGCAGAGTGTTCTAAAAAAATTTTGAATGCTGACTGATTTACAGCCTGTTCTGCTCTCTACTGTAATAGCTATAATAATGGAGTACAGGGCAATACAAGCCACAGATAAAATTCCAGGGAGGTTGTACAGGTACCTAAACTGCTTGAAAACACATCTGTGTTAACCCTGAAAATTCTTTAGATATCTAGCTTGTCTAAACATGATGAAAGCGTACAGCACTACAAGTCAAAGCATAATTACTGAAAGACCTACTGCACCTTCAGAATGAAAGTCTTTCCGTGGAAGGGAACTTCCAGAGTGTAGACAGAGTCACCCATGTCCTGTCATGAGCAGATACAAAACAAAACACTGTTAGTATGCTGATACTTTCATTTTCATTTCAGTAGAAAAAATATGAATTATTAACATAGAATAAACTACTTATGTGGTTAGAAAGATAGGCAATATTCATGTTTTACTCTTGTATAAAAGACTGATTAAGAAATAACCCTCCCTACAGAGAAAAATGTTGTATTGCTAGTATTAGGTTTCAGTCAAGTGCTGTGCTGCCAGCATACCTGTTTAAGTACATTCTTAAATACCTTAATGCTTTTTAATGTACAAAATCTTTAATCAACTGTGGGGTAAATTATATACACATACAGTAAAACAACAGAAAGTTACAGTTCTAGTTTTTGAATTCTCTCAAGAATCACATCAGCAAATTACACCCTTGAGATGCTCTGATAGGCTGTAGAGTTGTTATAAGACTCCAACTTTCCTTATGGTAGTGAAGGACTATAAATACCTTGGTGTTTACATCAAACTGGACTTCACTAAACACACAGAAGCCATCTATAAGAAGGACCAGAGCCGTCTCTACTTTTTGAAACGACTCAGGTCCTTCAATATCTGCTGGACAATGCTCAGGACGTTTTGAGTCTGTGGTTGCCAGTTCCATTCTCTATGCTGTAGTGACTAAGAGTGGCAGACAACAACAAACTCAATAAACTGATCCAAGGCCAGTAAGGCTGTGGAGCTGGACTCTGACAGTGGTGTCACAGAGGAGGATGCTATCCAAGTTAAGGGCAGTACTGGACAATCCTTCATACCCTCTCCATGACATGCTGGACAGGCACAGGAGCACATTCAGCAACAGACTCATTCCACCAACATGCACCAAAGAATGCCACAGGAAATCATTCCTACCTGTGGTCAACAAACTCTATAACTCTTTGCTATGACTTCTTGACATTTTCACGTTGTAAATATTCATATTTTACGTATTGTACAGTGTTTAACTTTAAGAGTTATTTATGCTACTTATGGCAATGTATACAGACAGGTTTACTTTTTATTTATTTTATCATATTTCTTACCTTTT
The DNA here is from genome assembly GCA_015106775.1 of Etroplus canarensis. Taxonomy (NCBI): domain Eukaryota; kingdom Metazoa; phylum Chordata; class Actinopteri; order Cichliformes; family Cichlidae; genus Etroplus; species Etroplus canarensis. The sequence goes on from VUQH01011988.1 coordinate 12,100, forward strand.
ATATTTATATCTACTGCCTTTCAAATTTATATTTATTTAGAAATGACTGAGTGTCTGTAACAAAATAGAATTTCCCCCCTGGGATTAATAAAGTATTCTGATTCTGACTGGTTGAATGAACTACAGGGGATGTCTGACTGACAACCGAAACCTCAGAAATCATCCAAAAGGAAGTATACATTCACTGGCCACTTTATTATGTACATCCATTTATCATCACAAATATCAAATCAGCCAATCACACGGCCACACTCCTGTCAGCTAGTCAGCAAGTCTGCAATTCCGATGAGCTCCCCAAAATTGGGTAATAGAGGATTGGAAAACATTGCCTAGTCTGAGGAGTCTCAATTTCTGATGCGACATTCAGATGGCAGGGTCAAAATTTTGCGTCAACGTCAAAGCACGGCTCCATCCTGCCTTGTATCAACTGTTCAAGCTGTTGGTGGTGGTGCACCTTTGGAACAAGGGATTGGCATCATGGATATACAGCCAATCTGCAGCAACTATGTGATGCTGCTATGTCCACATGGACCAAAATTACTGAGGAATGTTTCCAGCACTTTGTTCAATCTATGCCACGGAGAATTAAGGAAGTTCTGAAGACAAAAGGGGGTCCAACTTTCAAGGTGTACCTAATAAAGTGGCCCGTGAGTGTATGCCATTTGAGGTTGCAGTGAAGACAGCTATATTGATTACAACATGTTTTGTCAGATGTGTGTGACTGAAAAAGAAAAAGCAGCACATTGGACTGTAGGACACTGATAAGACATTCTAGTTATGTAAGCAAACTTGTCTAAACTCTGCATCACAACCTGAAGGGGAGAGGAAAACTGCTCTATTCTGTGGATACACCCTGTAGTCACATACTCACATTGTTTTTTTCAAATTTCCAGTTCTCCTCCTGGGTTAGGATCTGTTCCACCACAGACATCGCCTCATAACCTTGTCTGACATACTCCTTCTCCTGGAACAAAAGTGAGAGGAGTGAAAAATGGAGCAGGGAATCAGCACATAAACAGCAACCAGTGGGGCTGATTATAAAGTCTGAACCAGAAGATACCTGAGCAGTGATAGCTTTGCGTCCAAGCCCCTCCTCATCCAGATCCTCCTCAGAGCCTGCAGACACAAGTTCAGCTTAAATGTAAAATGTACAATCATGCCAGAGATGATCAAACCACTGAGGCTGATTGGCGAAGAGCTTATGAGTAGAAACACTGACCTGCAACCGATTCAGGTGGAGAGTAGAACTGCCCGTCTGAGACAGGACGGGGGTAGATCATAGGGGCTCGTTCGCAGGCTGCGTTCACTGCAGCTAGGTAGGCTGAGGTCAGAAGAGAATAACAGTTAAGAAGGAGACAGGTTTTTGCTAAGTAGCGTTTGAACTCACTGGGCACTTTTTCCTCACCTCTTTCATCATCGGCTTCCTGAGTGAGAACCTTGAAATCAAGGAACCAGGTCTCCAACCAGGCCACCACAAACGAGGTGATGGGTAGAACATAGCCAAAGGCATTCTGGGATAGTAGCTGCTTATAAACAGAAATCAAAGTCTACTTTAACTACTATGAATTCATAACAGAAGTGGCTGCTGCATTTTCTGCTGGTTCACTTCCCTACTGTGGAATCCAAAAGGTTTATTCAGCTATATAAATAAAGCACCTGACACACAGCAAACAGCATGTTTTAATCATATTATCTCTTATTGGCCCATGGTGTAAATTATGGCCATAAATGCAGAAGTGAAAAACTTGAAGCGGTTACAACTGATATGCTTGCAATCACCCAGACAAATGCAGACATAGAGGCAACGCAAAGTGTTACAGTAGCAAAGAGATGACACTCACATTAGATACGATGACTTTGACAACCAGGAAGATGGTGGTCACCAGAGTGGTAATCTAATGAGTGAAAAAGATTTCAATTAAAGCTCATGTCCAACGATTAAAACAGGAGACCTTACATGATCTGATCAGTGTGTTTCACTGTGACTGAGATGACTTACCGCTATAACCCACCAATGCTTCAACCGAAAACCAGCATAAGCCACTTGTAAACACAGGAAACGAAACAAAGCAAGGACCTAAGACAAGGAAGAAGAAGCACAAAAGGCAAATTACCCCAAGCCTTTCATTTTAATCACATGTGGACTTTGCAAATAATCTCCCCTCTTGTGGCAATAAACCTAGATGTGTGACCCATCACGCCAGCTCAGTCATATAGATGTATAATTTTAGTGTCTCAAAAATAAACAAAAAAGCAGAATGACTTGCAAGGGCAGGTTGGACATAAGTAAAAAAATTTTGGTTGATGATTTGAATAACATGCTAATACATTTCCCATTTTTTCAAGTAAATCAACACAAAACTGGATTGACCCACTTACAGCGATGTCAAAGAAGGAAGACCTGAAGTTATAACGGAGGACCTCATTTTCTAAACTCTCCCAGATTGTACTTGAGATCTGCAGGACAACAGAGAACAGGCGACGTCAAACTGAGCTCTAACCATTCCTGCCGCTGCAGCAAAAAAAGGTCAAAACCACATCTCTAAATGTTCAAGTCATCTGTCTGTGAACACTCACATTCAGTTCAATAATCCAGAGAAGGGAGATGAAGAGGAGGTCGAACGTTACAAAGAGACAGAAGGTGCGGCGAACATCGGAAATCTTCTTGCGCTCTGCAGGTGGCACCAACAGGTAGGGGGAAGGCAAGGAGAGCGACGTTGAGTAGGAAGCATTCAGGGAGGCGATGGCAGGGAGGTTGCCTCCGAGCTCCCCATAGTCTCCACCTGGCATTCTTCCAGCAAGACAGATAGAGGTGGTCATTTGTCATGTTCACTGCCACTTTTCCCAGTGCATTATACAGGATGTAAAAACCTGCAGAGGCTTAGACACTAAGGAACAACACATAAACTATGGACTAAAGTACTGTCCCACATCTCATAATCACTGAATTCAGGTGTTTCATTCAGCCCCATTGCCACAGGTGCATAAAATCAAGCACCTAGCCATGTAGTCTGCCTTTACAAACACTTGTAAAAGAATAGGTTGATCTAAAGAGCTCATTGAATTCCAGCGTATCCTATAACCGTAGACTGTCAACAAGTCAGTTCATGACATTTCTTCCTTCCTGGATATTCCACAATCAACTATAAGTGGTATTACTGCAAAGTGGAAGTGTTTTAGAAACCACAGCAACTCAGCTATGACGTGACAGACTACAAAGTTACAGAGTGAGTCTGCCAAGTGCCGAGGTGCATTGTGCATAAAACCTGTTCTGGCATTAACATCAGCACAAAAACTGCGCATCTGAAGCTTCATGGCTTTCCATGGCTGAGCAGCACAATGTAAGCCTTACATCACCAAGCACAGTGCCAAGTATTGGATGGAGTGGTGACTCCAGAGCACTGGAAGTTTGGGGGGGTTTTTTTAAAGATTTTTTTTCTGGGGTCACCCTGAGCACCTTAGTTCCAGTGAAGGGAAATGTTAATGCTTCAGCTTACCTAGACATTCTGGACAATTCTTTCCAACTTTGTGGGACAGTTTGGGGAAGTCTTTGCCCCACTGCACACAAGGTCCATAAAGGCATGGTTGGAAGAACCTGATGGGCCTGCACAGAGCCCTGATCTCAACCTCAAAGAATAAGTTTGAGATGAACTAGAACAGAGGCTGGGCGCCAGGCCCTCTCATCCAGCATCTTTGTCCGACTTCACAAATGCTTTTCTAGATGAATGGATGAAAATTTCCACAGACATTTTCCGAAATCTCACAGAAAGTCTTCTCAAAGGAGCAGAAGCTGTTACAGCTGCAAAGGGGGCATCAATCCCATATTAACGGCAATGGATAACCCAATTTTTTTGTCCATATAGTGCATTTCACTGTTTTTTTTATTAGGGATTAACCTATTTATGTCTATTTTACTCATTCAGATTTTTTTCCCAGCTATCATGCACTAATCAACACTTATCAAGACAAGATAAAACATCTGATGAAAAAACTGGGGTGTACTGTTAAACTGAGAGTCTTCAGTTTAACTGGTCTGATAACATCAAAGGATAACTTCTCTACAGTCTCATGATCACCTCTCACCTCACTGTGGTGAAGAAAAACAGCTTATGACAGTACTTTAAAAAGCAGAGGTCTTAGATTTGTCTTATTTTTGCTGAACCAGTGTTAGTATTTTTTTTTATTAAACAGCGAGTGTTGTATGTGAGCCAGTATTTCTGACAAAAGCGGTGTAAAGTGAAGGACTCAGAAGCCCGACACTACTGAAAAGCTGAGGGCTATTTTCACTGTGGGATCAGATTTTGGTAGCAAGAAGACTGTAGGTTTCCTCAAACGGTGGGAGCACTGTTGGCCCGGTCAATCACAATCTGTCAGCGCCGATCGAGCTTCAATCATCCCTGCACCGACTCACTGACAACAGTGTGTGTTCACAGGTAGGCTGGCTTCCCTATCAGCCTCAAAACAACATTAACGACCTCAAGCAGCCTTTAAAATAGAGTTTAAATTCACTTTTCAGTTCCGTGACTCCCAAGACTTTTAACTTGTGCCAAAATCCAACAGTCCGAGTATTACTATATCTGTTAGCCAGCCAGAATTATCCATGCTTTGACTCAAAACGCTCCTCTAAATGCGCTCAGCTCAGACAATAGTGAGCTGATCAATGCTGTTAGCTCCAGCGGCTAGCTTACATTCTTCCCCCCTAAACAAGTTGGTCTCACGACAAACACACTCTCCAAACGTGAGCTGAACAGCCGCAGTAAGCAGCGCCGCGAAGCTGGAAAATGTGGTTAACCTTAATCCACCTTTAACTACTTCATAAAAACAAATTTAAGGCATTGAACTCACTTGATTTACCGCAGCATCGTCGCCTCACAAGTCTTCCGGGGCTGACATTTCAAAGAAGTATCGACACAAGATGTTTCCCTGCCTCGCCGGCAGTCACGTGGTCGTCTCCGCAACACATATTAACCCTTTACGGTACAGCGTTTTCTCTGGAGCGTACACGTGGCTGCCCGATTAAGGATAGGGAGGGAAGTGTTTTAACGAGTGAAGAGAGTGTGCTGAGAAGATGGAAGGAGTACTTTGAGGAGCTGATGAATGAGGAAAATGAGAGAGAGGGGAGGGCAGAGAGAGGGAAGATGGTGAATCAGGACGTGCAGAGTGTTAGTAAGGAGGAGGTTAGGGCAGCAATGAAGAGTGGAAAGGCAGTTGGTCCAGATGACATACCTGTGGA